>OY365819.1:6203195-6365695 GCA_959347315.1 Bimastos eiseni | reverse complement strand
CGCTCTTGATTTCGTTGGTTGTGTTTACATAGGAGCTATATAAGCCCCTCGACTTCTGGAGTGGAGCTTTCAGTGCGTCCTCCTTCTTCTACCTTTACGGTTCTCCAAGCCTAAGTCTTCCTTGGGCTATCCGTATAGGCCGATCTGGTAACCTTAGCCACAGTGGAGCATTCATAATTGATAAGCGAAATTACTTAATTAAATACATGCCCAAATTTCTAATGCGCATGACATGAAGCAGAGGGTGGTGAAATTTAGGTGGATCTGCGGGGTATTTAGAAGCTCAGATTTGCATAAGCCTACATACCCATCCTACACACAAGCCTGCATAACACATGCATGCATTGCATTTTGGAACGTTAGGCATATACATGCATACATGCACGCCTTTGTATGACATATGGATAAATACATTTTGCATGTATACATGCATGCATACGTATGTTCGTTGTAATTGCGTAGGTACTGCACTTATCTAGTAGGCCTACCCGGATAATTATAAACCTTGTCTGTTCAGTGGTCGGATCGTGAGAAGCAGCATATAAAACGCACACACTCCCAGGCGACATCACAAACGCAAACACTGTTACGCTGGGTCAGGTTCGGTTCCGGGTCAAAATCCATTGACATGTTATAAATAGGCCATTAACAAGCGCACGTGAACGCACGTCCTCACTCCGCACGCGTCTGCGCGAACTGTATGCCTAATATACGGCGCTGATATTACACGTGCGCGAACACACACACCTACACACACTCGTGCACACGTGCTTAAATGTTGGCCTACATATACAGGCCTATTCATATTTATACAATATATATATATATAATAGGTTTAATAGCCTACACAGTAGGCCTACACTTCAACATACATATATTATATATATTAGACCTATATAATATGCAATACATAATATATGTACTTATATATATGCATATGTATATAACACATAAATAGCACATATAGCACATGTATATATATATATATATATATATATATATATATACATACATGTATATAAATGAGAGGTATTGCATGGTCCAATGTGAGCTCAATTAATTAACTAACTAACAGAGACATATTGGACGGCTATAGGACAACAGTTACTGATAAAGATATGGTGCTTGATCTTATCGCACAGCTTCGAGATCTAGAGTATGATGAGGCCTAGCTACGAGGGGCGTGGAAACTGGAAAGTCGACGATTTCAGGTCACGAATAATCATAATAATCATCATAATATAGGCTACATAATACGTAACTAGGCCTGTAATTATATAGATTGTTATACCAGCAATGGATAGGCCTACGACTAGCCTAGAAAATCGATTAGAATTAGAATCAGCTAAGGAAAATTGCAAATTGATTAAAATTAGCTATGTATCTTATTGATAGGCCTATATATATATACCATATATATATATATTTTATATATATATACCATATATATATATATTGTATATATATATATACTTCGTACACACTCACGTACACCTGTTGTACACTGTACAGGCATGAACGGATACACTCACACGCGCGTGCTCTCTCTCTCTCTCACACACACACACACACACACACACACACACACACACACACACACACACACACACACACACACACACACACACTCTCTCTCTCTCTCTCTCTCTCACACACACACACACACACACACACAACACACGTACGTAGGCCTAATGATTATGTTCCCTCGGAATCCATGACAGTTCAATTCTTTTCAACGTTCGCTGGATATGTAATGTCTTGAGTTGGCCAAAGTAGAACAAACGCAATCGCAAATAAAAGCAAAGACGTGCGTATGCCTTTAGGCCTACGTGTTGGGCCACTGAAAATGGAAGATATGGAAGTAGATAAATGGCCTAATTGTGGAAGATGTGGAAGCTGTAGAAGTATGCCTACTCAGAGAGGCTACTCTGTAAAATATTGAAGCTAACTGTGCCCTGCTCTGTAAATTACTGTAATGTAATGTAGGCCTGATGGAAAACTTATATCGCGCCATCCCACATCAGAGGCGTTCACAAGTCCACACATAGGCCTAGCTCTGCCTGCTCTGGCAACTGGCCCTGGACCTTCCCTTGGACTAGTCTATGGACAACCCCTCTGATTCGACATAGCACTCGTGAGAATACGATGGCACAAGTAATTCATTCACCTAACAAGTCCATGCGGCGGTCAAAATAATAATACTGTGTATTGCTAGATGACGCTAAAGTGCGAAATAAGAATGACGTAATGTAATATTCTTGTGCATCTACGACAAAACATCTTATTTGTCTGCGAAAGTGAAAGTAATCGGAAGCATTACCACACAAACTTTATCAAAAAACTGTTATGCAGTTATTAAACGGAAGTTATTTCTTCATGCTTTGCAGAAATTAAAAACTACTTAAACCTTGATTCCGTAAATATCACAGTAAGTCATCGATTTAATAATTAGAAATTGTAAGACAGCTTTACCGAATGAACGCTCAAGGAATAGCGACTGGCCGATGTGTCATCGTGTGTTAGTAACAGATTACGAGCTATAATAGAAACTGATTTGTTTGAGAATTTCATTGTTAAGATAGAGAGGTGTCAGCTAAAGCAAATTTGTCAATTGCATTTTTTGTAAAGATAATGACAAATATTTTATGATTAGTTTAGAACTAAATTAGTAAGTAAGTATATTATTTATTTAACCTACTGCATATCTGCACTTTGGTGTACAGTAAATTTAAAGGTATGGCATTCTAATTCAAAGGGATTTTCGCATTAGATTATTTGCATGTGGGATAACACAATCATGCAGTCGTGAACGTAGGAAGTAGCAGGTCGTCTTAGTTTGAGGAAGGAACCAATGCAGCACTTGACTCGTGCTCTCCAGAACTGCTTTAAATAGGCTTGCATCAGCCAACTGACTTGTGTGTTCAAATACAAGTACATCTTTTGGTTTGACGTCATTGATGAACCAGGCAGTTCATCACTGACTGCACCTGAGCACACACCTATTGCCCCACATGCTCCCACTGGTACTGCATAGGGCATGTGGGCCACTGTTGTGGAATGCGCCACATCAAAAATCAATGGTCCTGAGAGGCCATGCACCGCCATTATGCGCCAGTGATTGTCTTGCCTGACTACATATTCTATGTATGTGGGGCTCAAAACAGAGGTTTTCAGTCATGGTGACCTATGGATGACCACACTTGTGATCCTCCAGTGTGCCGGCATCTCCTCAGGGTCCTTACCTCATCCTCGCATCCAAGGACATCGGATATTCATCTTCCTTTTATTTAGTTGGGGGTTGCATCTCGCAACTTAATGCCCACTCAGACACATGGTTTAGTTCAGCCTCAATCGTGTCACTGCTAAAACAAGGGATCAACAGGTATGTGTCATCAGCAGTCTTGACCAGTCTATTTCCAGTGTGGACATTTTTTAATCTGGATAAGGCCGTGATGAAATGTAAAGAGACCAATCCAGAACCTTGAACATTGCTGGTGTTGATAATAATGGTTGCTGAGACGAATCCATTGTATTTGGTTTTGTGGTTGTGGTCGCTAAGGAAAGCTATGACCCAGTTGTATATACAATCAGGAATGGACAATTCTGCCACCTACGGTACTCGGCGGGATTTGTGTGTCCGACTGTATCGAAGCTTTTGTAAAGTCAAGGGCTATCAAATGGATATATTGACTGCCTTGAAGGAGTTGTTGTGGGTTGTTGGTCAGGGCTGTGTGCACTCTTGGGTGGCTCTTTCAGAGGTGGTGATGTCAGCAAGCATATTCTGTTTATCCTTTAGGAAAGGCATGAGACAGCATATATTTGATATATTGTAAGCCGCTTGTTGTGCCTCTGCATTGGGTGTTTGACGAAGGGTGGGTCTCTCTCTCCATGATTGTTAAACTTTTAATTTGAAAACTAATTGATCAAATCTTCTCAAATAATTATTTTCTGAAGTGTGGCAGAGAACATAGTGTTGATTATACTGGTTGTAGATTTATCCAAGTGAGCCACCAGTTGAAGACACGGCTTGCTCAATGGATGCCCGGCTCGTGAATTATGATGAGTCTCCCGACTCACCAGACAATGTGTGTACAGGCACAAATCGGATCAACAGCAGCTGCCAGGTCGAGCCAGACACCTCCGCTTTGATGTCTGAGATACCCGACACACGCTCAGTGATTTCTGATGGTGTAGCACCTTTAGCACCAGCTGAGATGTCAGTGACGTCTGCTAATCCTGCCATTACAGTCACTGAAGTGCCAATGAATGTGACCAAAGATCCAGTGATTTCAGCAGCATTGAACTTGGTTGGAGCTGAACTGGTGTCAGAAGAGACGAAATTGAAATTGGAAGAGATGAGAGTTCGTGCTGGCAATGATCCAGAAACTGCAGAGATTGAACAGCTGACTCTACCTGATCAAACAGCGGTTAATGCAGGTGAGATTCATATTTGTACAGCCGCAGTTTTGTCACTGAATTCTCTTCTCTTAGTAAATTAATTTAAGTAATCTAATGAATAGTCTACCAGTAAATTTTTTTATTTCAAGGCAGTGACTATTTGTTCTGTAAATAATTCATTGAACTATATATGACCAATAGTTTCCTTGTAGTTACTTTGACCTATATATGTGCGTATATATATATATGTGCGTTGTGTGTCCAGTGATTTTTGATGTTCCTACATCTTTAGCACCAGATGGCTCCTACATTTTGATTTTTGAGCGATGTGATACAGCAAGTCAAAATTGTAGTTGAAACTCGCCTTGGTGTCTTTTTGAGCTGTATTGATTTGAAGGGATAATCAGCAAATGATAAAAAGCAACATGTAATATTATTATGCAGAGATGGGTAACTAAAAATCAATTTAACTAATCGTGATATACTTACAGATTTGCATCACTTGAAGAGAAGAAATGTGTTTGTGAGTCCTCTGACGATGAGCGAATTTAGCCATCCTCATGTCCTGGAGGTCATGGCACACTGTCAGGAATTCAAGGTGTCCTTTCTTCAGCGACCAGAGACCACTCCATCACAGTCATGTTGGGAAGGGTCAGTAGTCAAAGGGTGGTTAATCAAAGTTACCGTTATCTTTTACTTTATATTGTTGTTGATGATCACTGCAGAATTAACCCAGTATCGCAATTTCAGCTAAATAATTATGACACAAGGTTTTGAATCAAATATCTGGCGATGGATTGTTATAAGAAATAAAACAGAACTTTCTGTTGCACGTGTTAGGACCAGTCTTTGTCTAAAATGAGCAAGAAGATAGCAACTCCATGGATGAAAGTTGTAAATAGCCTCATTGAGCCGGAATTAGCTGGTATTTTTGAAGTACTGTAGAAAATTCGATATGCAGACATGTCACATGTAAGCAGCAGGCTGCTTGGCAGGCAATCTGTTTTTCACTGCCATTGTGATTCTTTTGGCATTGAGAAAATGCATAGAGGACAATGAGGACATTCACTTTAAACATGTCTAGTCCCCTTAATTGCAATATTGTTAGCATAGATTAAAATTTTGTGTTGATTGTTGTAGCTGCATGATATTTCGAATGAGAACATTATCCGATGCGAAAGAAGCCGTTCTCCATCTGAAGGACATTCGTTCAGATCTAACTATCCGCCTCTTAAAGATGAACGAAAATGTTTGTATGTATAACGTCATAGTACTTACAAAAACAGCATTGATACAGCAATGATCATGGGGTCACTTAATGTTTTGATGCAGTACAGGCAGGTGCAAGGAGGCCTAAAAGCATAATTATTAAGTTGAGTTTGAACCTAAATGGTTGACAAGCCAAGGAATACCATACCTATAGAAACTCTGAACATCCTCCTTACCATCTGTCAGCTGTCAACAGGGATCTCATTAACCTCATTAAGGCCAGTGTTTTCATAGAGGCCTTTAGGTAGCATCTTACATTGCCTTTGACAATAGCAACAACAACAAAGGTCAAATATATCTTTGTCTTATTTTTGACCTCTGTGCTCAGGAAATTGTTTCTTTGGGTTTTTTTTTCTTGTTTCAATGTATTCTTAAATATTCAATTTTTGACTTCTTGTACCATTTCTGTCATGTTTATACTTGACGAATCTTTTTCAAAAATTAAGATGACGTTATGGAACGGTGGCACAGAATTGCGACAATATCTTCAGATGAAAGCTGTGAGTGTCTTTTTGCTGTTGTTCATCAATTATAATTACAGAAAATGCTTTTATAGCAAGCCACTTCTGTTTAATAACAAGCCACTTCTATTTCAATAGCCAACCACTTCGTTTTGATAGTACACAATTTCTCTTTAGATTGCAAAACAAAACTATTTTGATGGCAAACCACAACTATTTCTCTTGTACAGTTTGCTATCAGAACAAAATGCTGTCTGCTATTTCTGTTGGTGGTCTGGTCAGTTTGCACACTGAGTCTGATATCCAACCATTGCCAGTTTGAGCGTAATGAGCATATTTAGTGTAAAACGCTGGGAAAGTTGTTTGAGACCACATGGCTCTGTCACCAAGCAGTAGACTTTGTTAATTTTTTTAACTTGGGGAGATTACATGTACCTCAGGTATAAAAAAATAATCGCAGCAGTAACAGTGATTATAGTAGACAGTAATAAACATAATAAGGATACCCAGACTCAGATTGATTTAATCACTTAAAGTGATTAAATCAATCTGAGTCTGGTTATCCTTGTATATTATTAATTTTCAACATTTTCTGACTTCTTATTCTTCCATTGTAGTATTTATTTCTGTTGTAAAGTTTTAAAAATAATAATAACATAATAATAATAATAATAAGTAACACTATAAGTCTCAAAATTCAAGAACCCGTGACTGGAATGTTGACTTTCTTCCTAAGCTAAGGAAACAGATCGTCTGCTCGTTGTCAACAACTTGCCCGCAGGAACGACAGAAGCCAAACTTCAGAACTTGTTTCCAGAAGCTCTGGAGATCGTCGTGGCAACAAAGAATCAATCTGGAAAATGGAAGGCATCTTTCTTTCATCTAATTTACATGTGGACTATATCATAGAAGGTTTTATTGAGCGTCTGTTGGAAATTTCATATGAAATTTTGATTTTGATGTATTTCAGTTTGTTTCATATGAAATTTCATATGGCTTTCTTCATTTAAAAAAATATGAATTAGAAAATTAGAAAATTTTAGATTTAAAAATCTCCATGTCTAAGATAATTATGTAAGTGACAATAAATTATCTTTTCTGATGTACAGTGTACATGGTGTTCATGTTTCAGCACATTTTAATATTGAAGGTGTTCTTTATTTTTGTAGGTCTGCATATTTAATGTTCAGCAGTAAAATACAATTTGAGGAAGCATACAAAAAATACTCATCAAAAAACATAAATTATGACGACAACTTGCTGCGGATTCACAAATACGTATCACCAAAGACAATTCCGGAAGGTTAGAGTCACACTGAGATGTCTGATAATCTTAAATAACTTTCCAACTGGTGTGTTTTTGATTGCTTCCACATTGCCATTCTGCCTGCGTTTTGATGTGACTCCAAAATTTGGAAACTTTGGCGAACACTAAGTTGTACCTGTGATGGCTTTTAAAAGTAGCCAAGCATTGTGCTTGCAATATGAACTTAACGGTAATGAATTTAACATTGCCTATGATTACAAAGGTACAATTTTCAAAGGTAAGATCTTTTAAGTGTCTGGATATACACTTTGTCAAGAATTTGTGGTTGTGATCCGAGATTTTTCAAATCGGCTCCGGGTAGACTCGTTCAAAACACAATTTACTGGCTTGTCACCAGAGAGCAGTTGGCAAAAATTGATCTTTGTGCCCTCTGCTCATTTTCCCCTCTTCACTTTCTCCAAATCTGACCGTTTAAGACACTGTTGGGCCGGGAGTGCCTCTGAGTAGATATCTTGAAATGGCGTTTTAATATGATGTTATTTTATTGATTGAAAAACTTCATAAATGGCGATCCTGCCTTGAACCAATGAAACCACTGTCAAATAATATATACTTCAGGTGCTTGTGGAGCCCGCAGCTGGCAATTCCAGCTGGTTTGTCCAACATAGACATAGCTTCTGCACTTTACTGTGGTAAATGTTTACACATAATTATATACCTAATTACCTACAAATGTGATAATATGCTTCTGAAGGCACATTAGAATTATTTGTATTACTATACTTTACAGATTTCCTTCAGCTGGGAGAAAGATTTCGAGTGCTGAACATGCTCGAACGGTTCATTGCAACCTACCAGGCTTCATCTACTCTTTGTATTTCTACGCAAATTCAAAACAAGATAAAGGATGTGCGTTTACGAAATTCTTACATAGTGCAATTTGGCTTTGTGGCTTCTCTATTCAACTCTGTTCTGCTCAGCTAATAGTAACTTGGAAATGATAATAGATTATTAAATGATGATAGATTAATAAATTATAATAGATTAATAAATTATAATAAATAAATGACAAGAAGAGAAGAAGTAAAAGAGCTGTCCCCTAAGTTAGCCTGTTAGCTTAATTTGTTTCTTGGGATATATGAGAGACCGGATGGCCAGTCAGTCCTCCCTCACCATCTGATTCTTTAAGCATCAGTGTATGGTCAATGTACTCATTATGACTGAGTTGACTCGGTATATAGGTGGAGCACATCTTTGAAAAAGTTTTAACCCTGGTTGGGATTTGAATTCCCATCTCTCAGTTGACAGTCTGGGCATGCTAATCGCCAGACTATTGTGCACCCTATTCATCTCAGCACTGTGAATAGTAGCTTGGATAGGATTCTGTCCAATAATTTGTGCCATGGTGAGCCCACCTCACTGAAACATCTTTATTATGTGAATCCTGGGGGCTGCATCGAAACTTATAAATATTGGTTGGCTTTCGTAATATTTTCTCCTTACTCACAATTTCCCAAGCTATAGAAGATCCATTTTGTCACCAGTTACATGACTTTGAAGAAGAATGTTTTATACTGCATAAGAGGAAGAACACTATTAAAAACAAAATCATTATGAAATAAAGGTAAATTAAAGATTATTGTCTTCAAAAATTAAAGATTATTGTCTTCAAAAATTAAAGATTAATTGTCTTCAAAAATTAAAGATTATTGTTTAAAAAAATTAAAGATTATTGTCGTCAACTTGTCGTCTGCTCTGTAGGCAATTTCATATCTGCTGTCCATTGCCAATTTGGATGCCATTGCCCGGAAGCTCCTTGGCCTTTCGTCGTTTTCTCTTGACGAGCTTTATCTGTTGCTGGACATGCCAAGGTCATCACCAGGTGGAGTAGGTCTGCTTCCAGTTCCAGAGCTTCTGTCACTGTTCAATACGGAACAAGACCGCCTGAAAGACTCAAAAACGACAAGGACGTTTTGTGGGTGAGCTATATAAAGATCAAAGGTATTAAGCCTCTGTGGGGTTTTGGTTCATGTAAACTACACATAATAGGTAGCTTATGTATAGTTTGAAGTCATTTATAATTTGGAGAAACGTATTGTCAATGTGTTTAAACCACATAGTACTACGTTTGTAAAGTCTGTCAATAGGTTGTATCTTTGGTTACATTTAATTGTGTTTGTGTTATAGTCTATTTAAAATATTATAGGTAATTGTAATTCATTTGCAGCACTTGTCAAATGGAAATTAAGGCTATGTGTTTGAGTGGCAAGTGTCAAAACTTTGACCAGGGAATAATTATTTTCGAAAATGAGTTTACTTTGCTGAGGTTGGTAAACTATAGTTCAAGTAGTTACTGAAAAAATAGAGGCTTTAGAACAGGATAGAGACAATTCTAATAGAATGGACTCTAATCACACGACTTGTACAGCACCTGGAGGTGAGGCATCATTCAATAGCTGCTCCAAAGTGCTTTAACTTATCACTAATAATGATTAAATAATTTTATTATTGACAACTGTAAAATAATAATAAGGTCTTGGGGATGAGGTGTGATATCCAGGAACTACACTACCGTCTACTTAATGTATCATTTCATTAACAACAATAACAAAATTTTGAAGTAAAAGTGATCTGTAAAGATCACTTTTACTTCAAAATTTTGTTATTGTTGTTATTATTGCCAATTTTTTTAGGAACATTGGTGAACAGGTTATGACTCAATCAGATAATTCGGATACAGACTCTGAGAGGAGAGACAGAGGTTTGAAGGTCATTGACAGTCCACACACTAGAAGCCAACTCAGAAAGTCCTTTGAGAAAATGGATCACAGTTGGATTCCTGTGAATCGAGTGCCATATAGTCCAAGACGGTCAACTCCATTTTCATCTGCAGCAGCACAGAAACGCAGTGCCTTAAAGCCTCTGGCACCATCGACCAAGAGGTCAAAGTTCCCAGGGTCATATGGCAGAGACAAACATTACAGGTTCGTGTAGACAGATGTTTACCAGGATTAATGGCATTAATTCTCATCCATGGACTAATTAGCATTAGGGTTGATTTCGGCAACTCCATCTATGCTTGTCTCTATTTACTAATCCTCTTCAAGCTTCAATTGATATATAGCGCTGCTGCCTGTGTCACTGGTGGTCGGTCTGAAGTTTGCTCACAAATGTGCTTTCATTCGGGAATCTCTCCATTGGCTTCCTGCACAGTGAAGGACTGACCACAAACTCTCACATGCTCAGGCTAAGTAAGAGAATGATAAAATGTACATTTCATACCTAAAGGTCGAGTCCTCTTTTTTTACATTTATGCAAAAATTTAAAACTTTAATAGCCAATGCAACATGTAAGAATTTAAAATGCTGAATACAGCCTGGCTAGCATTTGATGTGTTACAATGTTAGGTATCATCCGACAACTGCCAGCAGATCTTACTCTTCGTACCGAAGAACCGTTCATCATTGGAGCACTGGATCACACCGTAAGTATCTGCTCCATGTTTCTGGATGTCTAGTTGGATGAGCTGATGGCAGCATTTCAACTGCTGAAAATCCCTGTGCTTCATGCAAAGTTTAGAATTTCTTGTTGCTCTATTCAATTTAAGCTCTGTGTTAAAGCCCCCAAGCAGTACTGTCTATTATTTAGGAAATAAATTGGTTCAAGATCTGTGTTCTCGAATGAGATATGTCCACTGTTCAGGTGTTAGGGTGCAGGATATTAATTTTAGCTATGATTCTACTCAGCATTCCTGATATGCCGCAAAGGCCTGGTATGCTGTTAAATTGCATTAGCTCATTTTTTCAACAGATGGCATTTGACCCTACCAAGTGCCAATCACTTAGATCAATCACCAGTTGGAAATAATGTTTATCATAAATTACATTTTTCCGTTCACTGGCAATCTATTGTGGTGCAGCAGTTTTCACCAATTCAAATTTGTCAGCATTCCAAATTCAATTATATGTCGTTTGTCTGTAATGATTAGAATAATGAAGCATTCCAATGAACTGTTTCAGGAATGTCCGTGCAGTCAATAATGATGCTTTCCTGTGGAATCTATAGATTCATTGTTCATAATCACTAATCCTCAAACTGCCCCAAACCCCTTTCAACGCCCCAATTGCCATACTTTTGGTAAGCAAAATGACTTTGCAGCATCTTGTAGACTTTTGTAGTTATAAGTTTATGTCTTACAATTCACTTCATTTGTGATATCAATATAAATATGTGCTGCTATATATTGATGAAAAGTCCAGAATTAAACAGCATTGTCTTTCCTGCTAAGCAGGCTTTCCTAATCAACAATAGCTCATTTTTAGGAATCTCAAGATACTGCACAAAGATTCAGCCACGTGATCACAACATTCGAGGGTCAAGAGTCCTACGCTCAAGCCAACATCGACACTGATCATGATCGAAGGATTCCATACACACAATCTCTAAAGCAATTATTAGGAAAGCCAATTCACTTCGACTTCAGATGGCATAAACTTTATGTCGCCAAAAGAATTCTTGCTACAGTTGACGTCTAAAAGAAGAAACTACATATAAACTTTTTTTTGTATTTATCCGGACTTTTACACCAGAACATTTTAGGGACCTCTTAAAGATGCTGTTTTAAATGTTACATTTTAAATATTCAAAACTGATTTAATATATCACATACTTTAAGTTTGCTCATTCTTTATATGGACTCATGTGATTAAACATTTAAAGGAATATATTTCCATACTAGGACATCTGTTTGAGAGATTATAAATACTGTTGTAAACTGCTTAACAAACCACTGTGTACCCGCACTTATTACTTGTCACACATCTTTATTCACGATGGACTGATGTGTTAAACAAGTGACCATCTCAATGGCATTGTCTTATAGGAATCTATAACTAGTTGTTGTAGCAATTTTCCTTGTAAATGTGTATACAGTGCTAAATGTGAAAATGCAGCAGTAAATAAGAAACTGTTAGATACAAATTTGCACGTTGCAACTTAAATATAGAGTTGGTCATGATAAGCAGGCATTATCTTCATGTGATAAGCAGATTATCTTCATGTAATGACATTAACTTGAAGGATAGTTTCTGCTTCAAATATCCAAAGCATCCTTTCCCATTTGATTCAGTCAAATTTAGGGCAGTTTTAAACTATTTCAGAAGATAAGAAAGAGCTACATAAATTTTCTAAACGATGTTCACACTTTTTATAAAGCCATTGAAACTGTTTATAATAATTATTGTTCTATTACAGCTCCAGTTAATGGCTGATCAAAGTGATTTATTGTTCTCTGATTCATGTATTCACTTTTGTGATTTGACAGCCATAATCAGACAAATTGCCATAAACTGCTTGTTTTATGCAAGTGCTATAAAAGTATTCCAAAGCAATCAGTTTTTACATTGTCCAGTACACACATTTTAATTAGTACACACACTGTCAAGTGTGTGTTTGAGATAGCACATATTGTCAAGTGCTGACTTTACTTTGACCTAGTGCATACATTGTTCAAATGACTGTACTTAGTACATACGATGTTAACATTACCTAGTACATACATCTTTCAATATCTGTGCAAATGGTTCTGTTTCTCTTATTACATGCAGGTCACTCACTGGTCAGGATAAGCATAAAACGTAGCTCAATAAAATGGAGACTAACAGATCAGTTATGTTCAATATGTCAAACAATAATGGCAGAGAATAAACTTTTATTTCAGACCGCATTCCAGGAAAACGTCAATAACCCTGTCCAATTGGTGTATTTATATGGCAGCTCACGCAGAGCAGAGATGCCAGCTTCAAGTCCTGGCAAAGGCAAAGACTTGATTTAAGAAATCTATTTATTGCTTTAGCCTCCTAACACTTTGCACCAGATTAATCAAATGCACCAAAATCAGTTGACAAGCGCTCCTTTGTGGTCTTCACCTTTACAGCGGATGTGGCCATAAACACAAGATTTCATGTCTGTTTATAAAAGTAATCTGACAATAAACCAATGCTGAACTATATATATATATATGCATCAGCCTTGAAGGTCGAATTGGAGGATTTATTATTCACTCCATAACTGCTGTTATTATTAATTTCTTAGTCCAAGGTACATAAAATATCCATACTAGGAATAGCATTAATTATTATTAATAACTACGTGCAATCCATCAGGTTTAGAAACACTATGGAAAGGTTTTTCTGGAATAGCCAGTATTCATTGGTGGTATGCTTTAGTGTAAAGGTGCTGTGGAAAGCGACTATAGGCCAAAATTAAGGCAGTTATTATTTTGTATCCAAGGTAGGCCTATATAATATCCACAAGGACTATTAGCTGTTAAACATAACAACGACTAGTAGTGTCGTCCTCCATCCAGGCTTAGGACTGGTGGTGTCAGAGCACTACAGCAGAAAAATAGCATTTCCTGAGAAGACTGTAGTCTTTGATGGTATTGTGCTCAGTGGGAAAAGTAATTTTTAAAATATTTGCATTTGAAGTGCTGGATGGTGGAAGATGTAGCTCTGCCGATTAAAAACGGCCATAGAATAATCGGTATCAGTAAAAATAATCAGTGCATACGTTAACAGTTTTTTTTATTAGTTTTGGCACCTCGCCAGTCGCCAGATGGCAGATGACTTAACAATACCATGCGCCGACGTCCCACTGCTTAGTATATGACAGCCATCCATCAATCATTTCTGTCACTGCGAGCACAAGCATCTAAACACCTGCTTGCATTGCAATAGTAGGTCTATGATATGGATGCGAACTTTTGAGTTTTGACTAAAGAAATTTTGAAATAACCGGCTTCATAATCTCATTAATCTGTATCAGCTATTTCAATATAAATCAGCGGCCCTATAATCTACAAATTTATATCAGTATAAAAACAGTTTTAGTTTAAGATAAGAGGCGAGTCAGCAGGCGAGTAAGCATGTATGTATGTATGTATGTATGTATGTATGTATATATGAGAGTTTGAAAATACTCTTCACAATGTCGCCCTGCCACTTTCACTCACCACAAGACTTCGGGGCCTTCCTCCCTTATTTATAGTTAACTTGAAGAGGTGCTATATAAATTGCATTGATTGACTGATTGATTGATCTAGGTCAAATCCCCTTTAATATTCTAATCTTGCCTTGTGATTCTGTTACAGTTTGCGTGTTTAGGATCCTCGCAAGCGCGCCTCAACATGGCTATCATATCAAACAATACATCTGCCAGATGAAGATAAGCTGAGAATGTTCTCTGACCTATTTATGGCGGTACAGTTATGATTGTTTGATTTAAGTGGAAGACTGTTCCACGAAGACAGTTCAGTCCATGAGAAGGATTGATGTGAGTGATACGCTGTAACGAGTGCTTAACATTCTGCCACAATGTCACACATTTTCTGTTGGGAGGAGGTGGGGGAGCGGTGGGGAGGCAGTCCTGTCATACAAGTGCATATTAGCTGCTGGTAGACAGTGACTTTGTTTAGTCAAGGATAGACTGTCCACCATCGACATATGCCTAATATATTAAACATGGATGGGACACTTGCAGCTGTTTCAAGCTATTGCTCAAGAGCTCTTGTGCAAAAACTTTGCAAAATTTGAAAAGAATGCAAATTACGACATGCTGAATCATTATCAGGCCAATTTGTGAAGTTCCCATGGAATTACAACACTATGAAAACCCCAAACCCAAGCTATTTCAAATGAGCATATTTATGTACCTTTGCTAATGACCTAACAGCACTTTTGAGCCACTAAGTGCAGCCAGTTGAAGCAATGTCATTAACCTTTTTAGGGGACATCGAATAAGCATACCAGTAGTTACAGACCCGATTAATTCAAATTACGATGGAAATGAATAAATTCGGAAATTAATTTAATTCATTCCAGCTTTGATGCATGATCCAATTCATCAATCTGCTGAACATAAAAGCAACTTTACCGAAACCCATAAAAAGTGATATGTGTTTACCATAGCTCTGGGATTCTGATGTTCAGCTTATTGATTGATTCTCTTCTGGGAATATAACGAAATCTTATCAAGACAAGAAGATTCAATTATGGAGAAAAATTAGCTTAGAGTATTGAATTTTCCTAAACCACAAGGATCTGCTTTTCAATCAATCAATCAATAAATCAATCATCAGTCAATCAATGCAATTTGTATAGCACATGTTCAGGATAACTATTCAGAGGCACTCAAAATTTGTCCACGCTTGGGACTGGCACTGCTAGAGTGCAAACAGTAGTGCAACAAGCCCGAAAGCATGGTAGCGCTTGATTAGCTTAAAGTGATCATTTCACTACACATAGATTCGTTTAATTAAGAATTGACAGAATTGTTCAAATAGCATGGATTTGGTCACTGACTGAAGAGCATTGGGTTCAAACCTTTGGCTTTATATTTATATGAAAGGAAGCCAGGATTAGTCTGGATTTTGTTACTACATATATATATGCAATATCCAGATATGGCAAGGATCTGACAACAGCACGGAGATCGGTTGCAGCATAGGCATCCAGGCAGTATCCATACAGTGACATAAAACTGCTTGATGGACAATTCAAACTGACAGCTGTATCCCATCGTTACTGTATGCATGTGTTCCCTATTCATATTTCAGGTATCGATTGATACAACTGTCAGTCTGAATAATCCACCAGGCAGTTTTATCTTTTGGTACACTGCCTGCCTATGCTGTAATCGATACCCCAACCGTAACCGAATCTTTCTTTAGCTGTCATTCAAAGCGTTCCGCCCATCGTTTCTGTATGAATGATAGCCATTGTTTTAACTGAGGTAGTAGGCCTACACAGGCCGAAGAATGGATGTCCAACTTTCTAAAGGAAGAGGTGATGTCATCAACAAAACGAAAAAGGATAAACAGCAGGTTTGGATATGGAACAATTTCAAGCATATGTAGTGAAGGTCAATAAAAATTGCTATAATATTGTTACAACGATTACCAACGTACAGAGAATTATATATGCATTGAAGCCTGTCGACTTCGAGGTCTGAAGATATCTGTTGTGTTCATTACCAACGTCTGCGTTCTTCCCTTTGCTTTCTAGCATTGACCTCGCAGGTACTGTTGTACCACTTTCAAAACACTTAGGGTAACCCTGGACACTGAACACACATACCGATTGCACATAACAAACCTGTGTAAATCTTGTTTTTATCACATCAGGGCAATAGGTCACATCAGGTCAGCTCTGACTAGGTATAGATCTATGTCACACGTCTCAAGCCTGTTCACTCGTCTCCTCTTGCGTGGATCATGCTAATTCGCTTTCTTTGTTGGTCTCTCAGACCTTGAACTCTAAAGGCTGCAACGCATCCAGAACACAGTAATAGTAATACCAGCAAAAACTGAGTTAGCATAGCTGAGATGAAGACAGACCAGAGCCAAAAGAACAGATTATTGTCTGTGATGTCTTTTGCAATAGCAAAGTAAGCAGACCTTATGTAACATATATTGCCCTGAATTGGCAGAGACAAGATTTGGCTCATTTTATATATATACATATATATATATATATTATGTATAGTATATTCTATATGTATAGTATACTGTATGTAATTTATCATGTATATATACATATATATATAAATACTGTATCTATATATATTATATACAATACTAATAAAATTCAAAATTAATAAAAACAGATCAACATGCCAGATAAAACCGATCTTGTTAGAGCAAATTGGATTTGGATTCAAAACAGAAGCATGTAATAATGGCACATTGTTACAACAGGCCTTCGATGATTTGTTGCCTCAAATTTTCCATCACTGTTATCACTGTACATCGACAAATATAAACGGGCTGTGTGCAGGAAAAACAAGACATGTATGCATAATAAAAACAAATCCCCGTGGGACGGACGAGGAAATTGTCCATTTTGTTAGACTGAAGCGGTGGAGCTGCTGGGCAGAAGCGTCCTAGATTGAAGATTGAAGCGAGAAGTCAATTACCCTAAGTTGCAGCAGTTTTGATCCTAGAGCTTGCATTAAGAACTCGCTGGTTGTTGACACTCCAGGGTAGGCAAGATTGAACCGGAATCTGGGGATAAGTTTCTTGCTGAGACTGCAGGAAATCTAATTAAATTACTTTTGCTGTTGACCACTGATGCCGTTCCGACTCGAGGCAATCATTCTTCATCCAGCGCAGCAGAGAGGACGTGGATGGCATTTGAAATGAAGGACTAACCGCAGGTCACGTGGTACTCAAATTGGTTGTCTCAGAATGGGGGTAGAGGTCAAGTAAACAAATAAATAGAATGGGTCCGGAATTAAACTGCAAGAGCAGTAGAATCCAAGTGTACATCCTGTTCCAGGGCGTTTCAGGCTCATCCTTGCGTAACTATACGCGTTTCTGATATCCCATGGAGCACGGAATCAGGAACAGAAATATTTATAATAATATTGTAATATAACAACATAATATAATAAGTTATTGCCCACGGAAGAGGCATTACTTTGATTTCTTAGTACACAAATGATATCTCTGGGGTCAAGGCAACTCCTATCAATGTCTGTTGTCTGGACTGAAGAGGAGGATTCACTGTCAGTCTGTCTGATTTTCTGACTTGTGTATTGATTTATGAGTGGCACCATGCATCGCCGAGTTCTAATCAGTTCACCTTTCACCTATTATTCTGGATCTGATATGTAGCTGCAAGAAAAGGTTACCAAGTTTCCGGATTACCTGTCTAGTGTTTGAATCGAAATGAAATGATACTTCAACTCCAGAACCAAACTGTCCACCCACTCCAAAGCCAAACAGTATGTGTGCCAATAAACGATTGCCTTACCTTGCTTTAGATTTAGAACATTGACAGGATTATTGGCTGCAATTGGAATTTGAACCAGGATTTCTGTACCACTGGGTGCATACAATAACTCAAAGTCTGATGTCATATATGCACCCATCGCAGTTCAACAATAATTAACTAATTACAGTCTTCCACGTCAGAACTCTAAAATCCTTACACGCTCCAATCGCCCTTGGGGTTACTTCGAGAGCAGCGGATCAGGACTTAGATTGGAATCCAGGCCAGTGATAAATAACTGCGCGTTTGCCTGTTTGCCTACTAGCCTACCGCTGAGACCATAACTCCTCCCTTCTCCTTCCCGCGATCCGTTTCCTCGCTGGCTTTCTCGCTTCCTCCCCACTACCGTCAGCGAAAACAGAAAACATCAAAACAATTCTACAAAAACAACGGCGGCAGCCATTGTGAAATTGCAGTTTGGACTAGAAGCCTTGTCACGCTATAATGAAATAAACTACACTAAAAGTAATTAAACAATTAAATAAATGCAGCACACAGATGAAACACTAGGCTAGATCGTAATCACAATCGTCAAACGTCTAATGCACCATTCTAAAGCCAAATGCAGGGCAAAGAATATCAGTTGCAAAGAAAACTGGCAACTTCTGAGGTAAAGGCCACAGCTCACAATAAACAACAGATTGATTAGGGCATGCTTCAGCTGTGGTGAGGAGCATGTTTGAGGTTCTGAAAAGGTGCTGTATAAATCAAATAGCCACACATACAAACATATATACAGACGTTTATACATAAATATATTATGTATATATTATATACATAAAACGAATCCTACCACTGTTACCAGACCTACATGCTTTCCAATGATAATACATTGGTAGAAGTATTACCCCTGGATTTTACGGCTAATCCAAAGTGTATTGATATGACAGATCACATTCCAGATAGTGTAATGAAACTCTGTACCATTAACCATAAACTATGTAAAAAAAAGGCCGTTTAGTTTGGCTAGCATTACCGCCTGACGTCTAGTCATCATACAATCACATCCTTTGTCTGCCAACATCAAGCACTAATCTAGCCAAACACTATAGTCAAGGACAGGATCTGCAGTGTGCTGATCAACCAGACAAAATGCCAGCCCTGCTGAACATGCAATGCTGGTTACTGCAGTCCTAGTATTCATGCTAGGCTAAAATGAGCAATCTATAGCAGGAGAGTCCAGACAGGGGGAGGGGTCCGGAGTCAAACGCCTTCAATTTCATTCAGGTAGAGGGAATACATTTTTAGTCTTACGGGGAGGGGGGATATCTTGCCTTCCTGACACTTGGATCCGGGGGTTTGCCTCCATCACTCAAAGGGGATTGATGCCCCTGATCTATAGTCTAATGGTTAGTGGGCTGGACTGTCAACCAAGAGGTCAGTGGTTCAACTTCAAATTCTCGCCAGCCAGAACTTTTATTGAGAATTCTGCTTTACCTGCGCCCCATCTACCTCAGCCATAAAGAGTGCAATGACCATACACTGCGAGTGGGATGAGAAGGATGGCAAGGAAGAGGGGCCGTCTTCATACGCCGAGGCTAAGAAAAATAAAGCTGCTAACACTTCCCATGGCTGCTCTATGGTCCTTAAAGGACTATTCTTCATCTTCTTCATGTCTCATATGAGAGCTCAAAGCTCAATGTACTGTAC
This sequence comes from Bimastos eiseni, assembly GCA_959347315.1. Lineage (NCBI taxonomy): Eukaryota > Metazoa > Annelida > Clitellata > Crassiclitellata > Lumbricidae > Bimastos > Bimastos eiseni. Next base: position 6,345,818 of record OY365819.1, on the reverse strand, counting down.
GCTGTGCATGCAGTTGTATATTTCCTTCACGCTACATCAGTGGCGATGCTCTGAAAATCATTCAACTCAGATGTGAGCCCAGATATCTCTCATCCAACCTCATCCATCTTCTCCCTAGGCCCCTATTTTTCAGCCACACGCAGACTCCCAGTCTCGCTTCATCTGGAAGCCGGTGATTCTACCCATATACATCAATCCACATTGCAATTTCGCCAAGCCTAATCATACATTGTTTATGTCCCTCTGAAGCACTTTCCTTGCAGCAACACAGACCAAGACTCATCTTATTCGAGTAATCTGCCCCTAGGCAGATTCGTTCCACGCTCAGGCCACTCCTTGCAGTGCTGGGACTTTTCTATAAGCTTGCAGGATCCGTAAATCACAATCTAGTATAACACCATTCTCAGTTTTTCATGCTTCCTTCCCTTTCCATTCTTTCTTGGTGCTCTTAAAGTATGAGTGCCTTTCAGCAAATGTTCTGTCGGTATATTTACATATACTCAAGTGTCCTCTTGGGTATTATATTATGTCTTCCTGGTAAATGTCTTTAAATACGAGCACTCCCAGTATATGAGACAAATCCATTCTCTTTATACTTCTCTAGAGTGTATACATGGGTAATCCTTCAATTGTATTTATTGTTGGTTTTGAGTTCTGCTCCTTATCCATATTGATGCACATTTGAAATTCACCCAGCCCAAGGACTTCGTCATTTCTTAAGTTTATGATCCATAAACAATTACCTTCCAGGCTTCCACAGATTGGCACGATTAGAATTAGCTACTGAACTTTGAAATTAGAATTGAGAGTTGACAGCAGCTTATCGATTAGTAATTAAAATTAGATGAAGCGCCATGAAGTCAGTCCATAATTTGTATGTCGACTTTAACTCACTGTTGAAATTTGATGAAACATAAGCATTAGCATTGATAATTTGTTAATTTCACTGAATCTTCGACAAGTCACTTCTAAGTTTGCTCCTCCTTCAGATACCACTTATATCTCAGTACCCATTCAGGATCATTTTTATCATCAGTCACTTGCACAAGAATCATAGAGAACCTAATTGAATAGATTCTCAGAAATTAATCGTATTACAATTAAACTTAGCTACAAATGACCTATCAATTAGAATAAAGATCAGGTGATGGCTATGCTATTAGAATTAGCTGTGTATCTAATCGATTAATTAATTCATTATTAGTATTATTATAGCAGTTTTATGTAGCACCCCTTCAAACTCAGAAGTGCTTCCAGCCCAAGCCTCTGTCAAATTAGAATCTTATTGATTGTAACCCATTTCTGTCATGCTCCATATCAACCTTCAATCTGTTTATTCAAACTTTATGCTTCTTTGCAGCAACCTCAGTTTGATTACAAAACGTCTCTTTGTTCATTACTATGTTGTGATGTCTTCCTATGACATACTGCAACTTGAGCCATAAGCTCAATCCAAGCAACCCGAGAAAGCCTATGACATAATGAACTCTGGGATACTAAGTTTTTATCTGTGATCCATAGTCAACAAATACTGCAGAAGACATTACACAGCAACGGAATAAGCTAGCACTACAAAGTTTAATCCTATATATAGAAACACTTTCTTTTTTTCTCAGTTCATATGCAAATTTAAAATTTCTATCCACGCTGGAAGAGATGCCATGTGACAGCTCTCTCAAGGTTCTAATAGCATGCTTGTTCATCACATTTTTATACATTAAAACTGGTCTTTGTCCACAGGTTTTAACTGCCTCTGATTTGGCCTACATCCTAATTTTAGGGATCCTTATCAGGATCTTCAAAGCATGCTTCAATTGGCAAAATATTCTGCCATTTATACAAAGCTCTCTTTTGGTTTTTCTAATGTATAAGTAACAACTGATTTCAAAACAATAAATTAAGCCCACAACTTGTATGTATATATATAAATATATATAACACATATACATATATATATAGTATATATAAAGATTTTCGGCAATTTAGATAAACAACAACAATAATACAGATCATACGTAACTTGGGGTTAGAAATGAATAAATAATAAAAGCAGTTGTATTAGAGGTTTTTGCTGTTGTCGTTGCTGTTGTTGTGGCAGCAGTAGTAACAATAAAACAATATAGGAAAGCAACAAACATGTTAATTTGCTGTCACAAAATACTCCATAGATGCAGAGAAATTACATAAATAATGTATCATGTATCTAAATTCTGATATGAACGATCATGTTTCTATATTCTTATTCAGTAATATTCAACAGAAGGAAAAGTCTAAGCCCGGTACCTGATGAAGTAAGAAACTGAACAAAGGATCTTTTTCAGACAGAGCATTATTTACCTCCGCACTGAAATGAGTCACAGGTGCAGAAAGTCCGAATAATATTGCAGTCAAAGTCCAACCGCCAACAAGACTTGTACATGGTCATATTTCATGTTGTTCAAAGAATACAATCACTTCACAACAAGTGACTGAATGCTTTGTACTTCCTTAGTACAATGCGTTGAAAGGTTCTGAATAGCCTCATTGTCATGGTAATCAGTTGCTGCAGCTAACCGTTAGGCGCCGATGGGTATTACAGAATTATACCCATTTTTCTCAATAACTTGTCAAGGCCTCTCGTCCTTAGTATTATTATGTTCCAATAATCTCAACACCTGAAAAAGTTAATCTATAAGCAGCCTATTTCTTGACTTTTCCAAACCATATATAAAAATGACAAGAACTGATAGCTATAATTCATAAATTTTATTCTGTAAATTCGTCACAATGAGTAAATTTTAATATTAATACAGTCAATTTTCTTAGATTCTATCGACGAGGCAGTTAAGTGCTCAATTTAAAATAAGAGTCAATTTAAGAAAAGATTTTCTATGTAGACGCACTTATATTTCGCACTTGTATTTCATTATAGGCAACTTTATATTGATCAAAGCAACAGTACTTCTATAAAGCAATAGTATTACAATATAAACAACAACAACATACATCTCAAAAGAAGAAAAGTATTTTGATAAAACAGTTCATTTTAAAATAGTCCTCAGCACCCGAAAATGCTTCTTTGAACATGCACCCTTTGAGACCCACCAAAAAGTTCACCTAAATAGCCTATATAAATATATATAATTATATATTTATGTATATATACAATACATATGCATATACCGTGAAATATTGTGTCCGCCGTTTGATTTAATACAGTTCGATGATCTGATACCTGCTACGTTTCCAAAATCGCCGGTAGCTCATCCTCCTCATCGTGGACAAATATTTCCCCAGAGTTTGAGAGGACACAGGACGAATGTTCAAGGTGAGTGGTCAAACCATCCGCGGCGAGCTCATCACCCGGAGTGGGGGTCGGAGGTCGATTTAGTAGTTTGACCTTCGTCTTTCTCTGCATGACCTTAATGTCTGGGCACGTGAACGACCGCGGACGATTAACCGGAATTGCACTCAGTGCCGGAAGAATATCCGTCTCCTCATCGTCCTCTTGTCCTTCACCCCGCAGATCCGACATACTTCCGGAATTGGGTTGCGTAGCATCCCTTGATAGGCGGATCAGTCTTGTCGCATTAACCTGTCCGTGTCCCACATATCCGTCCGATATGGATCGCTCCTTGAGGGCGCTAGCGCTGAACCTTCTCCCGCCGGAACTACTTCTATGACGACGCATGACGTCACTCATGACGTGCAGACGTCCCGGTGACGCAGGTCGATGTACGTTGATGGTTGGGTGCGATCGGCGGCCGCCATGTCGTGTCTCGTCCGTTACCAGGGCGTCCTCGAATCCCGACCAGCTTGAACGGTGAGCTGTCGTCTGGTCGTCAAGTGAGTGAAAGCGAATCTCCTCCGCAAGATCCGCCACTATGTCCTCGTCTACGCCACTGTCCCACTGGCCATGCTCCACCCTGACACGCGTACCCTCTGTATCCGCCATTACGTAATGTACGTCAGACATTTTCGTCAGGTCAAGTGAGATTATTAAACGCGGAAGCTCCAATATTTTTGGACAACGTAGACTTAATCGTCGGAAAATGGGTTACTCGAAACAAACGTTATTATTCCTCTGTTGAAACTTTCGACCGAATATCCTTATGGTCGTTGTGTAAGGGCCCCGGTCGAGAGTTCTTCACCTAAGCAGGTCGCACTGCAGTTAAGTCCTTATGCATAAATCGGCTTACAGCTGTATATCCTATTGATGTAAATTCAGCGCTATCTATGTAACATCTGTGCCAGCCAGTCGTATAAGATCTCCTTTGTGTACCGTGTCGAGGTTGATGCGTCCAGCTAGAGCTGCTACTGCGCGTATTACGGCAAGCGAATTCAATTCTGAAGTTGGCGGGCAATCATTCTTTGCACTCGCTCGCCCGGTCGAACAACCCACTTCCTTTGAGTTACCCTGTATATAAACGACGAGCCTCGATGGACCGACGTTTGCCTTACACACTCGCGGACGACAATCGGTATGTGTGGGCCGTGGCCAATTTGTGGCTGAACTCATCTGCGCAGCCTGTGTGACGCGTCGGCCGCTACTACGAACTATTATAGGGGGACTCCGAAATGGGACGTTGTGACTCATACAATAGCCTTTGCGTGGCGGCTTACTAGAGATGCTCTAGATCCGGGTAAACGGTGGTGTGTGGATTTGGGGGTGGTGTGGGGATTTGGGGGTGGGTGGGGTGGGGTGGGGTGGGGTGGGGTGGGGTGGGGTGGGGTGGGGTGGGGAGATGATCGGCCGGCACGCAGGTTGATCTGCGTTGAACGTCAGAGACTACGTAGTCGTTTGAGACTGACAGTAACGGATTTATGTAATACGTCATTTCCAACGTTGACCTCTTGTATCACCCTGTCTGTCTATGAACAGCCATAATTTTAGTGTCTTTATTACTATTTCGTGCGTGCTATGGGTAATGCGTAATGAGTGCACGATGGACTAATAATAATACAATTATAAGTCATGACAATAGTTATAGGAATAGCATTATTTTTATATTATAAGAATAGGCCTAATTATTAGGCCTACCTATAAATTGTCATCATCATTGTGGTGGTCGTCGTCATTATCATCGTCATCATCGTCATCATCATCATCGTCGTCATCATAATCATAAGCATCGTTGCCGTCACTATAATCGTCATCTTTATTAATATAGTTGTATTAAGGCGTAATTATGTAATTATTATTTTTTAATTTTTTATTCCTTATTAGGTCTATTAATATTATTATTCTTATTGTTGTTGGTTTTATTATTACCCAATGGAGATTGCGAAAGTCTACCATTTAACAGGGCATTTTATTATTTATGCATTAATTATTATTATTTATTTTTTACCTATTCCCTTCGAATTTGAGAATTTACATTGAAAAGTAATGCATTTAGGAAAAAATGATTGCTCAGGACTAAACTTTTTCAGGAGAATAAAATGTGAGCTCCATTATCATTATTGTTGTTGCTGTTGCCGTCGTGAACAATGTAGGCCCTATCATCATTATTGTTGGTGCTGTTGCCGTCGTCGTTATTAATGTTGTTCTGGTGGACCTATATAAGCCTATATTGATTCATTTTCTTGTTTACTGTTCTCTGTTTAGTCCTGTCTTAAAGGCAACTGATTTTATACTGCATTCGGTTCTGTCTTTCTGCTATACATAGACCGAATGCGCACATGCATAATTGACGGGACTAGAAAAAGGAGCAGCATAAGTAGGTTCCTAGCAGAAAGATCGACATGCTGCTCAGACGAACATTGGAGGAAGAGGGAGAGGAAGAAGGGGAGGAAGAGGAGGAAGTTATAGAAAAAGCATGCTAGGCAGGAAGAAGGTAAGCATAAAATTAGTATAGAACAGATGGTTGGCAATAGTGGAATGCAGGGCGATGGGAAGATGAGGTAGGGAGGGATGGAAGGAAGGAAGGAAGGAAGGTAGGAAGGAAGGCAGGAAGGAAGGAAGAAAGGAAGGAAGGAGAAGCAGCAATGTAAATATAAAGTAAGCCTAATGTAAATCTCCGGAATAGCTCAGCGCCACCCAAAATCCACGTCACAGAGATCAGCTTATAATTACCGGTGCTACGTCAAATCGAGCTCGCTTTAGTGAAGTTGTTTTGTCCGTTCCGGCAGAGTGGGATGAGGGTCCACGGGGAGGTAGTTGAATTGGAACCTATCGATCTCTAATCCTTTCTTAGTATGAAAATCGGATGCAAGGCCTGGCTTATGCAACCGGAACGTCCGCCCTGAATAACAATTATTTTTCTTCTGTGCCATATTACTAGACCGATCAATCTCCTTAAGATGGCCAGAATGCATGCAAGACCGCGCCCATCGTTCGTCAGGCTGTCTGTAACCATGCCTGCTTGTGTCTCTTAGTCTGGTCATTGCCGCCAGTCTAGCTGCTCTGTGTACAACATTTTGTGACTTTTTGTCTTGCAGAGAAACAAAAAGGGTGGGGAAAGAGAGTCGATGAGGAACGGAGGAAGGATTTATGTACTGTATATATATATATATATATGTATATATATATACATATATATATATATGTATATATATATATATATAGAAGTGTATTATATTATTAATTTATATATATAGTTATATGCATGATATATAACATACTAATATATATATATATATATATATATATATTATAGTGTGTAAATAGGCCTAAATATATGCAGTGTGTAGAGAGAGGGCAGAGGGGAAGGGAGAATGGGTGGAAACGGACGGACATGAGAGAGACAGACAGACAGCGAAAGAAAGAGAGTGCGAGAATGACAGATAAAACATAAACAAACAGAGACAGAGATAGCGAGCGAGTAAGAGAGATTGTTTGCACATAACATCCGACTCGGTAAGCAACGCAGCAAGCAAACTGTCTCCTGTAAAATGCATGATAAACTACACAAATTTCTCCTAATGTTATTCTAATGTGCTCTTCGTCGATACATGCGTCATGCATAAATCGATACAGGTCACGTGGACTCGATTATGGCAGGACGTACCCCTATTACGGTAATCGGTCGATTTCATTTCGGTCTTATCAGTTTAATCGGAGTAATAAAAGTCGACCGCCCGACTTCGCCAACGGCTGACTTCGCTCGAGTGGGAGGACTACACCCAAGAAGTTCGCAACAAACAGACGTATAAAGAACCTATAGCAATAGACCTACGTATTATTACAAGTCTGTAGTTTACAGGCCCATGTTTAGTCTAGGTCGACCATACAAGATTGATCTGAATTGCTGTATCATAAGACATAAGCCGAGGCTAAGAAAGCTATCGCTATTTGTCTTCCGGCCTTTTTTATGCAGTGTTTTTATACAGGACTTGGCGAAGACCTTCATGTACCGGTATTATAACATAGGCTTATTACTGGATGGATGCATTAGTAACGCAGCCATACAACTTCATCGTCGTCGACAGTCAGGCTAAATAAAACGAATAATTAATGGACTGGACATGCACACAGCTCATGCACTGCAGATGCAAAAATCGCCCGATGCGCAGATAGGCTACACGAATATATATATATATATATATATATATATATATATATATATATATATGGCACCACTAGAGCATAATTATATATATATCTCACTATATACTCACATCTGTATATATATATGGCACTCCTAGAGTATATATGTATATATATACATAATGGGACGTTTATCTTAACCAGATGATCTTGTGCAGAGCTCTGATCAGGCGCAAATTGCGTGAGCGGGCAGTGGTTAGTTATGTGTTTTCTGCTCGTGTTTGCATGTTGTTTAGAACTGAGTTATAAAAAGTGGCAACAGCAGCGCATTGGGATTGCCCAGCAGGACAAATCCCAAGCCTGGCTAAAGGAGGAGGGAGACGATAATCATCACAAACAGCGTCGTTAAACAGTAACTAACCAACACCACCTGGAGACTCCAGCACTACCTATACCCCGGTAGTGCCAGAACCAAGCCTGGAGAAAGGAGGCGGGGGACGCTAATCATCTTTTGTTATGACACATTGTCGTTCAACAGTAGGCCTAACTGATCAACACAGACAGCAGCTGATGCTGCATGGTGGGGTATGGTGGGGTGGCACGGTCTTGCGGACAGACGCCACTACGTCTAAGTCGGATGGAATGGGTAAATGACGCAGACAAATGTAACTGAATTAAGTCTACACATTTTCTGGGACATGAGGCTTCAAATTCAAAAATACATGGGAAAATGTAGGCCTAATCGAACTATAAATTGCTTCATTTAAAATAAGAAGAATTATGTAAATTAAATTACGTACTGGTAATAAATTTAAGTTAGGCCATGTAATTTAAATTATGTACTGGTAATTTAATTAATTAATTACAAAGTTACTGCCCATCCCTGTAAGTTGGGCCTCTGAGAAGAATTTCGTAATTAATGGTAGTTCAATGCAGATTGAGATTTTCATGCAACTATTTTTCAATTCTATTCAATTGCATTATTATTATTATTACATCGATCGGCAAAGCATGGCCAACTATACGCATTGAAAAATCGCCCTCACATCATTTTATTCTTGTACAGGGTCTCGTCTTCATCAAGGACAGAAACTGTTCTCAATCCGAGGCAGATTGGGCGCTGACTTGGTCATACATATAATGGAGTGTGTTAGCCATTATGAAAGGGGTGCCCTTAAAACACCGCCTCAGGGCGCCAAGCAGGGGCGCAACTAGGGAGTCTGCTGGGGGGAGGGGGATGCACCCCTGGATAAAAATGTTGACCCACACAATTGATTCCATTCCGATGACTTTTCTTTTTTTGAAGTGGTAGGGGTGCTATCAGTACGCTGCTTCACTTCTTCAGAGTTTGCAAGGAAAATATTCTGGCTGAGCCCCTGGCGCCAAGGAGGCAAGGGCCGGCATTGACCCTAGGATTTGTTCCCCCACGGCAAATTTTATTTCATCCGCTCATGTTAGTTGTCTCCCTCAACAGCTGATCGGATGGTAATCCAGTGCATGACTTTATGCCATGCCGTTTTAAGTCTTCCTCTTTGCCGAGCTCTTCAACCAGGAACTGGGCCTTGCACAATCTCCCTCTGCAGACAATCACTACTCTGATGCAGCATACTCTAAGCGTATTATCCTACAAGGGCTTCAAAAAGTCTAAAAATATAATTTTACTATCATTCTCATCATTATATGACAAACCAATAGTTATGAAGAGTTGGAAGACAGCCATCCTGAAGTAACACATTACTTCTCCCTTTCCCAAAGAGATCAACATCTCCAAATACCACAGATTCACCAAGTGCAACACTTTGGTAGATAACTCCTTAGAACAGAACACCCATGACAGATCGGTTGTGTGATGAAAATACTTAACGCTGTGCTTCACCTCTGAACCTCTGGGTTGAATGTTCTATGCAAATAACCATTCATTAGCTTAAAACAACAAATTGAGAATTTTACTCTATTTGGTTTCAACAAATGAAACTTATATTCATAAAAGACCAGTCATCTGCATTTCGAGAAATCTCAGTAGAACATTAGTATTTCTCTATCGAATTAGAAACAGAACAGATTTAAACGACATACACATAAATAGCTCACACAGATATTAATTTTATTTATAAAATAACAAGAAAACGTGTAGAAAATACTTTCAAACATTGATTCAAGGCTTTCAAAGAACATTTTCCAATGCATCACACAGTTAGTCCAGCACATGCTTTAAATATTCTTTAAAAATTGAAGACTTGTAGTAGTGTTCTTCAATTATGGCAGAACACAACAAATATCGCAAACACTAAATCGGGTGCAATTCAGTTTAAATATGCAAATTTGAATTGCCACATTAAATTTAAACCCAAAAGACATTGCAAAATCACTATAAAGATGTCCTTACAAGGCCTGGCTAGAGAACAGACACAAAAAACAATTCTGCATAAAGACACCATAAATAAGGTGCCGCAATAAAGTGACCCACAAGAAAATCTGAATATAAAAGATTGATTAGAAAGAGTGTTGCATGATATTTATACATTGGCTCCAAGTATTCATATGTGTGCACACGAACTTGTCATTGGCGACTCTACTGTTCATTGGTTTTTCTTGTAGACATACTTTCTGTTATTAACAATAGCTAACATCGTTTAGGTCAGCACAGGAGACTCTTTTGTGACGTACTAATTAGAAAATTTCTAGATACATGCATACATACATACATACATACAAGCATACATACATACATAACATTTCCTAATGTCAAACGTAAGTTTTTGTGAACAGCACCTTGGTAGATGCAGTATCCATGCGCCCCATGATCGAGAGACTTTTCAGTGGCATTCCTGACCAAACAACGCAGTGAAACCGTTATTAAACAACGCAGTGAAACCATTATTGAACAGAATGGTCTTAAAGCACTTGTGGAAAAGATGCAGAGAGATTGAGGAGCATATGCTTGAGATTACTGGGTAACTTATTCCAGAAGGATGGACCGACCACAGAAAACCTCTCCCAGTGGAACAATTAAATCATTTTGCACAGCAGAGTGGAGAGACATTATCTGGGCCTGTAAAATTTTAATTTATTCAAATTATCTATTCACCTGTTGACTTCAGTAAAGTCTTAAAAACCATATCCTGATCAACTCTACATTACGGTAGTGAAAAGCTAACAAGAATAAACTTTTGAGTGCTATTTACAAAGATCCTCAAAGGAGAAATTACGAAGTACAATAGCAACTTAATTTACTTGGAAAGTGTATGGGGAAAAAGTGCTTTGACAATACCAACAAATGTAAGCAACAAACATTAAAATAGTTGCTGTTTTATACAAAGTCTGAGCTTTTACATATGTCAAAAAACTGCATAGATTTGAACAGAATCTATATGCCTCAACACAGCCCCAAAATAAATTTCAAATATAATTTTATGGATAAAAAACACTTCCCAAGCGATTTTAATTAAAAGCACACACACACACACACACACAAACCTCTAAACGAAGCATTGTGAAGAATACATGTACAAAAGAGCAAAACACTTTTAGAACAAATTCCAAAATATATTAAACTTATTTAAATTTAATCTTACTTTAAGTATGTAGGTACCCACTTACTTAAAGTAATGTTACCAAAACCATAATGAAACTATAATTTCTTCTTAAATTAAAGTTACTTAATTAATTATTTGTAGAATTCATCGTATTATTTCCTACAGTTATACCAACGCGATCATAGAATGACAGCGTATCTATCTATTCATAAATGGTCTCACGCAATTATTCATTAAGGGCCACAAGACCCTTAAACAAGGACCATCTTTGGGAGGCTTAAACCTCAACAACCTGTGCCCCGTACCCCGTGCAAGAAGAGAGCTCAACTAACATGCAACCGTGTGTACATTGCCTACTGCAGAATGCATACACCATTTTCCAAAGGTCATCCTTTCAAGTACTAACAGAATCAACCAGGCTTAAGTTTAGCAAAGGCTGAAACCAGCGTCTTCAGAATAATAAGCCCTCTGGATTAAATAGAAGTTGGTGGTTCATAAGAAAAACCATTGATGCCGTTGACATGCAGACACCGAGAACTGATAAAGATAATTAACAATTATGTAATCACTAAAATCGTTGCAGTTGCACTACTTCATGTGTTTAAAAGTCCTGCTCAATGTGCCATCAAAACACTGAAAACAGTTCTTAGAATTGTAACAGAATTCGCACTGCAAACATGCGTTAAATAATCAAAATAAAATTTAATAAACTAAGGTTTCTGTTGATAACAACAACAGCTTGTCATAGTGTTATATATTAACACGCAACAGCGATAGCAATTTCAATAATGCTTATAAAATACTAGCAATAATAATGCAAATTATTTGAAGAATACTAATGTAACAAATACAATAGGCACAAATTTTCTTAATGAATTTTATCTCTTTAACTAATCATTTATTTCTTACAATATTACTTCCATTTTTATAGCATGTACAGAGTCAGTAATGTTTTCTAAGGACAACATGGAGTCACGTGAAGAACAGAGTAAAAAAGTGAGTCTTATAACAATAATGATTATAACAGCAACGATCCCGCAGTTGAATGCTATTACATCCAGAGGCAAACAAGGACCAAACCTAATGACTTCTATTATAATAGTACAGTTGACGGTCACATAGTTTGAAATGACAAACACTTCCATGACTGCATTCTTCCTAGCACCACACAATCCTTTATCATCTCTGGATTCTATTCTTTGAGTTGTCATAATAATAATAAATAATAGCATTAGTAGCAGTGACATTTCAATTACAAAAATATCGATATACTTAAAACGCTACAAAAGCAATAGAGAAACACTGTTCCAACACGAACAGTTGCAACGCAAATGACAGCAAAATAGTTATAATACACATCTTCTACTAGTGGTATAATTATATTAGCAAACACTATTAAGCCTGAGGGAGACTACAACTTAGAATAAGCATAACAACGACGGCCATGATGATGACTCGGTAAAATCACGTAAAAAACACACATATAAAACCAATTATAAATTATGGTATTATCATCTTCACACAAGCGATCATCGGAATCAATATTCTGAGTTCCATGCAAAAGAAGTAGCAGAGGCTCTTAAGAAAATCAAGTTCCCCATGAAGACCATGATCCATATTGTAACTAAATGTCCAAATAGTTATCTTCTAGTAAGCATTATGTTTGGTCATGAGGATCGTCATGACTAACCAGATAGAGCAAATTACATGTAGCTATTGTCATAAACATACACAAAAGAAAAGCGTCAATACAGTAACACAATGCAATCGAAGAAAATCAACAACAAAACGCAAGGTGTTACAAGCAAACATTGGACGAAGCAATTGCACACGTCACAAATGGCATGACTCTGTTACCACCGTTGACTATGCTAAGAGCACATTGATCATGACAGAGCAACTATCATTAATTTATTTAGTTTTAGATTCATTATCAATTCTCGTCAATGTATCGCTAGATTTAATTTACTTTTCTAATATTCATCTGTTTTAGATTTACTTAACACGACTCTCGAGACTACCTTAGACACATTAAATCACAGTTAAATTAGCAAACTGGGTTACACTGTTTGAAATTAAAAAAATATGCTACAATGATCTGAGAGGAAGTGGAAGGAGAAAGTTAAGAAAGGCAACTAACAAAAGTGGACAGCATAATAATGACTCCTGATCTGAATGTAACGCAACGAACAGGAATTTATATCGCGAGGGCATCTGAGAAGTCCTGAAGCACAGAAAGTCTCTTAAACCATACGCAAAAAAATGACAGCCGATCTGAACTGAAGCGAGGATGACCTTTGAACTTAGCGTGATGCATCTGACCAAAATAAGGGCATCTGTAAGGTCTGAATTTCAACTGAAGAGTCTAACAAAACATGGGTGACAGTACGGCTTGTCGTTTTCTTCCTTGAAGGTTCCCTTGTTCAGCTGTCGCTGGCAGAATGTACAGACAAAGTGTTCCGGATGGAACTTCTTGTACATAGCGGTTATACAACGACCAGCGATTGGCTTGTGACAGCTGGCACACAGCGAACCACGAACGGCATGGAAGTGAGTCTCACAGTACGGAAAGCCTTCGTGGTCAAAGAAGTTACCAGCACCAAATGATATGTGACAGTCCTGTAATTCAAAACAATTATACAGACATTAATTAGGAGGCTCTAACCAATCATGTATAGTTACAAGTATTAATTCAATAATCTCCAAGCTTTCAGAGTGAAAACTAATTTCTCAAGCTGCAAATTAACTAAAATAAAATCTCCATCACCATGATAAACAGTTTTAAAGTACTAGTGTAATCCCAAAAGGAAACTTACATAACTACACTTTAAAAGTAGAGAGTAATTCTAGCATATAGAAAGAAGGGGCAAAGGTGACATTTGGAGTCAAGATGATTAAGTAAGGCCTGTGCGTAGCCTTCGATCGCTGGCTGATGATGAACAGATTTCACAAAAATGAGAAACAGCAACTTGTTTATTTGCTAAAATATGCTCTTAAACTCCTACGATCCCTACAGCTTAAGGAACACATTCTCATGAGCACTGTTTGCTTTGAAAAATGAACATTGTAAAAATGCGTATGATTAAGAAATGCACCACACATCCCAGTCTAAACAGTGGAGTTAACAACCAGAAGAGTTAGATAAGTCCAATATGTTCAAGATTAGCCATTCATATAATCACAGTTGTCTAATATATAACAGCTGGCTAGGAACAATAATTAAGTATGTGACATAAATTCACTACAGCCTGCACATTATGATAATTAATAGACTTTAGACTTGTGGTGTCTTCTTTTGTACAGATACCATTAACACAAAATGTAAATGAGGTTGACAATCAAGAGATCCATCTAAAAAAGACAATTCCTAACTTACGCGGCAGACAAAACACTGCGGGTGCCACTGTTTGTTCAGTGCATTGATGAAATTTTCCACAATCGGTTTAGAGCAAGCACCACACCTTGGCGCAAACAGCTCATAGTAATCATGCCTGCAATAGGAAATCACGCATGAATTCTTAATGAGTCATGTCATCAGAGAAATTAATTATCTAATCTAATCTATTATATTTCTAAACAATCAATTGGATGGTAACATTCTTAGGCAAGAAGACATTGCACAGATACCACTTTTGTAGTTTCAATAATGCAAATAGAAAAATAATATATGGCTATGGTTATGGGTTAATGTCTAATCATTGGCACTTGACTAATTCAATTAAAAATACGTCAAAAGCACTAATTTACAGCTTGGCAACAGCATGTCTGGTGCTGTATTTATGTAATAATACAAGTTTAAATACAAATTCGTTTATATTCTAGCTATTTCCTTGCATTTCTTGAAACCATTTTCTCTCAGTCTTAGTACCATCAAGAGCATTTTATAATGGCACAATATCAGAGTATAATTACTTTTCTTACATTAACAATAATATTTTGGTCTGACATAAATGTATTCATATAAAAAACAAAATCGTAGTGTACCCCATATAAAAATTTATAGAGCGCCTCTCGCAGGCGCTTTCAGTGCAGAAACCCCATGAAAAAAGAAATGCATTGAGAAAACTAGCAGCTAACCATGCCACAAGAAATTATATCTTACACATAGACAAACAAAGTCTGGGACTTCATACTTAAAGAAAGGCTATTCCAGACACAGCTAAACACTCCCATTAATTCCAGATCACTTCAACAGTGTTTATATACCTGAGGCTCAACCTGATGCTATAATAATGATAATTTCACTAAGTTTCAAGCTGACAAGCCATCGAATGATCAATAGTACATTACGATCAGATGATCAAAGTTACTACAGGAATAAAATTTAACCGTTGGCAGCCATGCAAGGCGCCCATCAGGCTGTACATCCAATCCTACGAATGTCACAACATAGCGAAAGAAGGCCCAATAAACCTTAGGGAATAGAAGATTTGGGACACGAACTCGGTATCTCAGCTCTGCTATAGCCAGCGTATCATCCATCATACGATGCCCACATCTCTTCATACTATACTTACACACTGTATTGCACTATGCTAAGGCACTTCATATGAACAATACACCCAGTAAATATTTTCTTATAGACAGATACTACATTTTCTTCATAAGAGTACAACTGTTAGAGACAGAAGAACAACAAGATACCTAAGACACATAACACACAAGTGGCTGAGTAAAGCCAACCATTGAATTGTAGAATTGTAGATAACAATGGAGAAGTCACAGAATCAACTAACCGACAGTAAACCAGACCATCCCGTTCATGGAAGCCCTCCTCATCTGACAGTTGGTATCCACAATGGGAGCAACAGAAATGCTCCGGATGCCAAGTTTTGTCTAAGGCCGTCAGACATTTCTACAAACCATAAATAAAAACAGCTTAACAAAATCTCAAGGTTCACATCTAGTACGGAAGGTAATCATAGGTCTGCTATAAATTATAGGCCATTGCAAAAGCAACTCAAAAGCACAGTCCAAAGTCGAAAGATCCTCGAGTCAAAACATGATAAAAGCAATGTACCTATTGCTAGGAACTGCACAGCTCAGCCCAACTGAGTTTGTACTGACTGCTGCAATTGTGATATTATGGTGTTGAGGCTCTATCACTAAACGGTTTACACATGATAACTAGTAAAGTCAGTTTCTTAATGTCTAACAAAAAAATTTGGTTGTCAGAGGAACCTGTCAGCCTTGAGACTTATTAATCAGTCAATTTTCAGGTACAACTACATAAATTATTATGACTGTAAGAAGAGCTATACTGTGTGGTACTTACATCAATAATAGGACCATTGCAGGAAGCACAATAGGGAGAGAACAACCGGTGATAATCAACTTCACAGTACGGCTGACTATCACGCTCAAAGAAATTGCGCGTTCCAATCGGTTCTTTGCAGTGAACACACATGAAATGCTCTGGATGCCACAGTCGGGCAAGGGCCGTGATCACCTGAAATGAAATTCTAATGTCAATGTGGTTCGCTGACAGAGACAAAATGATACAACACAGCATGTCTAATGATTCACATACAATCTCCGTTGTGGTTGGTTCGTCACTCTGGAACAGATACATGAGTTTATTGTCTTTTCCCTGCTTCTGTATCATCAGAGAGTGAAGACTGCTCTGTCAGATCTCACCCTGGTATTGAGTTCCAGGCATCCAACCATGAACAAAATAAATGGCACAGAAGATACCCATAGGTAAACAATCAAAAGAGCTGTATCACCTTTTAGGAGTTCTCTAAAAGACAATATGAACCAGAATATGTCCATATTTACATACACTTATGCATATAATTTAGCATTTGTATCCTACACAAGTGCAACAGATGTTCGGCAGATATAGGATGAATTAGAACCTGGCCGACGATCGGCTTGGCACAAGCAGCACAGTGTCCCTTTGGAATCGTAGTCACTCCCTGTCGTGTCATATTGTCATCCAGAGTCTTCATCATTTCTGACAGACTGACGTTCTGCTTTGACTGACTTGTCGGCATGTCACTGGGAGTGCCTGACGACAACGATCCGGAGGAAATATCAGGACTCTGGATGCTGGTTCGTGACTTCTCAGGCAGCGCGTAAGATGGAACCTTACTATCCTGAGTGTTCTGAAGCATAGCAGAAACCAGAATTGGCTCATTTAGTTACCAGTACCTTTAAGCATAACAGAAGAATGAAGGTAAATGAGCTACTGAAATGAATTCTACATTATATACTCTACTGTACATTCAATTTCTTCCAATATACAATTACTAGTTTCAAATGAAACTGTGTCATATGGATAACTTAAAAGGGTCAACAAAGACTCAACATATCCTGTGAACAGAACCACCAAAGTCATTCCCTCCCTTTTATCATATAAGGTCTTATAAGACCTTATGTCAAAGTTTCTTCAAACATTGAACCACATACACAAAAACGTGTGGTTCAATGTTTGAAGAAACTTAGACAGAATCACAAACAGGATAACTGCCATTCAATCTGTTTTACGGAATGTCACATGCATTTGAAATTCATCACGAAGGAGGGCAGGGAAAGTTTTAGGACTAGGTGCTATATCCAGTATGATGTCCAGTCAGTATGGCTATGGTTGTACATGAGCATGATGTCCAATTTGTGTATGGCTGATGTGGCAATTTCCAGAAGACATGTATCAATAATAATCTGTTACAACCTGAGTGTAGTAGCCAACAACAATGGCAAAAGCTTACATGTACATTAAGTATATATATATATATATACATATATATATATATATATACATATATATATATATACATATCCATCAACAGTGCACTCACAATGGTAGTCATGCCAGATAAAGATGCCATCAGGTCGTCAAGATCTTGCGTTGCCATCGAAGTAGAACCTGAAGTTGCATGTCTGAAGACAGAACACAAAAACATATACATGTGCACATTCAGACAATGGCCAGTATACTGTATATATATATATATATATATACATATATATAAAAAGAAGACATGCCACTATTGAAAGTAAAGCTCATCAAATGTCCTTGGACTCGCCGCTTGGAAACAGCCTCAGTTTCAGATCAGTTTCAGTCAACGATTTCCTTAAAAGAGAGCCATACTAGTCATGGGACAGTCATGAGATAATATTAGCAGATCTGGTGGTAGAGAAGTAATAATGACAATAGCAGAATAATAATAATAATAATCATAGCATCATACAAGCAGACTACCCAATGAAAACAGATAGGCATATGGACAAACAGCAAAGCGAGAATGCGGTTGCGACTAAATGCTAAAGTGCAGGCCATTCATCACTGTGCATAGGGTTTTCATTCCAATTCAGTGAGAGATTACAGGCTACAGTGTCAGGTGTCATAATGAAAGATCCCACAACTTAGCTAAAAGATAAGCTACTGTGTAGCAGAGTGTCTGCAATAATAGAGTCTTTGCATTGTGCCTCTTAATATCCCCTGCATCCTCAAATAATAGTACCTCTGAATCAACAGCTTCAAAAGGCACCATATAACTCCCCTGAATAAATAAACAAACATCAAGTGAACAATAAGAATTAATTCTCCTCACCTCATCCATGACAATGGCAAAGACTCCAGCATTGCAAACAGTCAACAAAGCATAATTCAGACAATTATCTATTCAATAATTAATTCAGCTTATAGCAAAGAATGACCTATTGACCTACCTAGCAATAGGAGGTGTATTATCTAAGTCATTGAGTAGGCTGTCAACACTTCTTTCTTTATTTGCATTAAACAAGCTGCCACCAGGTGGAGACACCATAGAACCTAAAGACAAAAGCAATCCAACACAAAGACACTGCTGACAAATGCAAAGCAAGTATCATAACAAACAAATTTATTCATCTGTTCGAGGATTTATATAGCACCTCTTCACTCCAGCATGGCCAAAACAACTATTCTAAGGTTAATATAGAACATGTCAGAGAGTTCTGGGAACTAGGCGTAGCTCCAGAAAGAGTCCATTCTAGTCAGTCATCAGGTCTACTAAGGAGAAAGCACGGTTATTCGTGGTTGCTGTGCAGGTGAACGGGACTAAAGAGTACACCATCCAAGAAGAGTGGAAGGAGTGACCACCATATAAATCATCTAATTACGTATTTGAATATCACTATGATTTGGATAATAATATTTGGTACTTATTAACAACAAGCTATTGCTGACAGAGACATGTAATAGCCAATGATAGCCTTACAATTTCAATTTGACACACAAGGAATTAAATAAAATAATTCTACTTTCATAAGCCATATTCAAGTAATTGAATAAAGCATCTAATGGCATTGACTGCAATTTCTTTGACAAAGATGAAAGGTAAGATGAAAGGTCAGATGAATGGGCAGAGAGTGAGAAGGGTTGTAGCTGACAGCCCTGCCAGTGCAACTGAGGACATTCCCCAAATGGACATTTAGAAAAACTTGCAGTACATAGGCAAGCCAGTTCGACATAACTGCAAGTTCTTAAAATATATGTTAAATAATAATTATAATAGAAGCAAACGTTATAGAAGTGTTGCATAGAAAATTGTTGTGACCTCCAGTGCGGCGGTCGACTTCAATATTGAACTGAGCCGAGCTGAGTTCTGCCAACAGACTGTCTAGTTCGGACAGGTTGCTGCTCAGCGTAGACACCTGCCTGGTGCCAGGAGTCACCCTTGTCGAGGAGGTGAGCGGTGTAGGATGCTGCTGCTGCTGGAGTCTTGATCGAATTGGAACTGCATCTGGCACTGGCTTGGAACCGGTGGCAGCTGAGACAGGCAGAGGAGGCTGAGGACGACCCATCTGCTGCTGCGGCTCGTACAGAGGCTGCAACAGAAGGTAAATGGTCAAATGTATGTATGCTTATATGTGTGTGTATAAGTATGTCTGCACCTGTATGCATTCAAGTGTGCATTCAAGTGTGTCTGTGTGCACCCAGTATGTATGTATCAGTAGGTAGGCAAACTAGACTGATATGTTCAGGGCCCAAATGATGCCCCAGGCAAAGCATACATCTGGTGTATGCTGACCTCCTCTCCATGGTCCACTTCGAAGTCCTAATGAAGAATGGTTCCCAGACCACCGCACTCAACTGAGCTATTTAGTCTACGAGGTGCTAGTAACCCTTTGTAATTATTCCGATTTGTTATTAATACAGCAAACGATTAAAAAGCTTTGTAAGTTAAGTAAATTGAATTAAATAAAATTGTGTGTGGTGTTTGAAACTGGATTCAGCCAACTTGAAAAAGTGTATTAAAATCAATAACTACTCTAAATCTGTTCCATTTAAGCAAAAATTGAAATAAAAATAATCCGTTACTGAAAAGGCCAAAAAAAGCAAAAACAAAACTGACAAAACACATACTGATGACCTCTAGATTTGCCTCCCAAAGCAAATATCCTCATTGCCTATGCATACTGCGAACACAGGATATGTACCTGAATCCTGGATTATAATTAGGCCTTTAACGCTTTAAAGACAAGCTGGGTTCCCAGCAACTTCTAACACACACTTGCAATTAAAATGTTAACACTTTAATGACAAGAATCTACTTGAAACAACAGGGAAACTAGTCCAACTGAAGGAACTTCCTTCAAGGCCTGATCAGTCTCCCACAAAGAGTGACCTAAATTTGACAGAAATGTTTTTAAAAAAATTAATTGCATAGCTACAGCCTTTTTCTGGCTCATACATTTCTGCTCATACATTTCTGCTCATACATTTCTGCTCATACATTTCTGCTCATGCATTTCTGCCTGTGCCTGAACTACCTTCACTCAAGTAGAACTGTCACATGCAAAGAGCAACCAAAGACACAGACAAACAAACAGACACAGAACAGACTAACCCGACAGACACTACAACTATGTGCTGTATTACTGACAAGCTCTGAGAGAATGGCATAAGACATATAGCGATGGGATCACACAGCAAGATACATTGATTACTTACATTGACAGTACTGCCTGTTTTTTAATTTGTTTGACAAATGCCTCCATACAGTAAGTTAAGTTCTCAGTACTTAACTATATCTCAGCGACTTAAGTACTTAACTATATCTCAGCGAGCATCTTTTTGTTAGCAAAGACAGTTCAGCAAGTTTGAAACAGCATACACCATGCATCAAATCACACCTTTAGACCGGTTACCCAGTCATGTTAAGCACCTCACAAGGTGCAATATAGTAGCCATACATAAATATATACAAACACACAGATGCATATATATATATATATATACATATATATATATATATATCATGTTGTAAAATGCGCTAGATCTCTTTGTTAATGACCTGATTACGGCCTGGTTTTGGTGTCCCATAATTTATTACACACACACATACACAAACACACACATATATATATATACATATATATATACATATATATATGTGTATATATATATGTATATATACATATATATACATATATATACATATATATAATAGCACTTAATCATATTGTCATCTTCAAAACCTCCATCTCAAGTTTCTAAAAGTCCATTTACCAATAACCTTGTAATTGATGATGTGAGAAACTTTAAGAAGGCACACTTTAGCCACATTTAATTATCAGCCAGTGACTGTATCAGTATACACAGCCTCAAGGCCAAGGCTTACAGACCTCAGCTTCCAATGTAAGACAAGTCCTTATGTTCTCATGGGAGAAAACACTTAAGGATCTGTTCTGGATTCTGTTTGCTTACAAGTATGATTTTCGGATACAACAATCTCTTTCTCTCTCTCTCTCTCTCGCTCTCTCTCTCTCTGTGTGCTTGTGTGTGTAAGTGCATGTGAGTGTGTGCTCGTGGGTCAGCTGTTGGATGCAGAGTGTAACATTTGTACAGCTGAAACATATAGACAAAGCTCTTTGTTGATAGAGTGGAGTGTAACTTCAACTAAAGTGACACATGTTAGTCACAAATCATGCAGTAGTTGCGCTTTCAACAGCTTACGTGACCATACTGCAATTAACTTAAACTGTATAAAAAAGATAATGGCCCTTAAACTACTTAATCATACACAATATGGGCAACAAAATGGTCACTAATCATCAAAATTAAAACTTTTCATGACACATTTACATTGTAAAATATCAAAGATGATATTTTAGTCATGTAGGCAACAAATGGTCAATAATTAATCATCAAAATTAAAACTTTACATGACACAATTACATTGTAAAATATCAAAGACAATATTTTATTGACGTTGTCAGTGAAGCTACTCAAAAGTAAGCCATAAATCACAATGTAATCAAGCTACAAAAGAATACAAATTTGTGTCTTAACAATAATGTAGCAACAGATAGGCTGCCAAGACAGCCAAATACAAGATCCCAAATAATTTAGGTACTATCCTTCAGCAACTCATATTTTCAAAAAGGCTACAACTCCAATTCATAAACCTTAAGATAATATGGAACATAAGGCAAGAAGTGGTTATAAATATTAATTACCACTATTCAGATAACTTATATAGTGCTACAGCATGAAAGCTCAAAACAAGGACACCTCAAGAATAACGAAACTGTCAGGAAAAATCAAATGACTCGGACAATGTCACTGTGGTCAATCAGTCACATAATCTGTATTTCAGTAGTCAGTGGTCATATTAAAGCTTACTACCTCTCCCTCGACATCTGTTATTAGGTCGTAGGTCGGGGTGCCACACGACATGACGTTTGACGTGATGGGTCGACCAGACGAAGGCACGGCATGTCGATTGTCGTAGTCTCTATCCATTGACGACGATGACGACGACGTAATGTGACCCAAGGTTGTTGCCTGTAAATCGGCTAGGAGTGCATCTGGACAAAAACATCAGACATTAAACGCAACGTAAATGCTGCCACAGCCTTAACATTGGATAGCAATACAAACAGCACTGGCCGAGGATGTCTCAACACCCGTATGCCGAGTAATAGCTCGTAATATGCTCTCTGAAGAACTATTAAACAACTACATAGACTCAAATGTAGAACACGTAGATTGTACAGATATCTATTCACCCATATTAGGTAAAGAACATCTACAATTGTCCAGTTCCGAATATCCGTAATATTTTGTAAAATATAGATAAGGACAACCCCAATCTAAGGTAAAAGTCAGCAGTGGCGTGACAATGGGCCTGTGGGAGGATCAGGGCATAACCGGCCAAATATCCCGTTTTTTGGGATTATTCAAAAGTATTCGCCTCGGCAATATTACACACACGCAAATAGTTAAAAATCCGAATTTTTTATGCAATTATTTTCTATGAATACTTCACAATCTAAAACACAAATAAAGAATTTAAAGCCGTATTAGTAGTTATTACAGGCACAGACATTTATTTTGCTTATTATTTTTTTAATACGCGAAATGGCAAGTGACGACAGTGGCAAATTTTCATCTTTGCCTGTGGATGGTACTCGTCGGGCCAGAGTTACCACTACTATTCGGTTCGTAACCGGATCTGGCAAATAGTGCATCCAAATGCTCAGATTCGGTACTCGGTGGAAATTGTCTACTCAGTTATGACCTAGGGAGGATCCATAACATAAAGCCCAGGTCAAATCAGTGGCATGTTCAGCATCAGAGCTTGATAAATTCAAGTCTGAGTAATTATTATTCCCAATTGAATGAATCAATTATTCTGTAGAGGACATAAATTTGAACAGATGATATAGAAAATTAATTATCATCATTTAACCACATGTATCATCAAACTCAAAAGCAAGATCTGCTAATATTAATTTTGTCATCAACAAAAATAAAGTACTCTAATGTCAACTTTTGCCCTATTGATAATGGCACACAAGTACTCAAAGCAAGGCCAAATTTTTCATCAACAGCACTGGCAAAAAGTTCACAATTCTTTATAGTCGCAACCACTCATACCAGTACTAAATATATTTAAATACCTATATAGCTATACAGTCAATCTTTGACAACCTATTGTCTAAAATACTATGGCACTCAGTCTACTCAGATAATTGACTTACAATACTGACATTGTACTGGAACTCTAGATATTAACTTAAAAAATCTTGATCCCCTCTTAACACCAACAGAGTATCATTCTGCATAAACTCATAATTGTTTAACATTTTGACTGTCTTTATATTTTTAATAACAACCTTGTCAGATTCATCTGTGAAGTATGTAGTGTACACTATTGTAGCCTCAAAGACTCGTTCACAGGTCATTAAAGCGTCAATCATAACATTCAGTTGAATTCTTACAACACATAGTACAACAGATCCAACATACAGCTTTGATACTCACAGGAGCGTTAAAAACCACTTAACACTTAAAACTGTTTCCTGATGTTACTTTTCTGTCGATAAACCAGCAAATGTTATAAATGTCTATACATTTTAAAAACAAACACTCAAATTTTCAAAAATAAAACCTTAAACCTGGAAAACCGGATATACACAGCACTCACCAAATTACTTCACAATAGATACAACAGACAACTTTGATACTCACAGGCAAACAGTACAATGAAATAGGATTGAAGTCTGGCTCCTCTATATAGGAATGACAAAAGTAGTACAGAAGAAATCAATTGATCTAATAGCCAACTCCAGAATCAAATAACACACCAACTATGAAGCCCTCAAATTAAACAACTACTGAATTATGCCTATATAATGGAATACCAGTATATACAATTATATATATATATATATATATATATGCATATATATATACACCCTTGAGTATGCAACTACGCATACATATATAGATGCACAAAATAACTATACAGTATACTCATAAATCCATCATATTACACTGGTATGCATATATCTACATACAGTCACAAGAAGGTAATATATAAGCATAGTCTCTCCCAAATATTTATAATTACTACACCTACATAGCATTGGTAGGATGTAGAGAAGATCCTGGTCTATCCTATGAGCCGGATATGATAGCTGAGGGTATCAGGCAGTGGCACAGTACCAGCAGCTATTTTATTTCCTCCAAGAATTAGCCACACCCCTTAGTCCACATAGTTGCCCACTCATACAGAAGAATCCTGACCAACTAATGAAAAACTAACTCCTCAGCTTTCTGAGATAAGTAATAAATGCTTCTGGTGCATCGTTTCAATGACGTAAATGCTTTAATCATCTGGAAAACCTGGATTTACAATTAACTATGGTCAGTATTGGTGCATTCCATTAACATTCTTTTAGTTAAATTACGTGCTTTTCATAGTATTCAATATGACATGTCTTTCAGCTAGGAATTCAAAGGCATTTACTATCAGCAAGATGATGGTTTCATTTTTTAAGTTGCAGAGAAAACTCTCTTAACTAAACACATTCTTAACTAAATGAATGGATTTAGAAACATATCAGCATATGCTGGAAAGTATGTTGTTTCTCATACATATCTTGTCCTTGGCCCGGCATTCACCCGCAGTGAATGAACGTCGGCCATCTGGAGCTCTCTTCTTACTTATGTTTGTAAAGTCCTTTAGTGCAATTGTGTTTCGCTCTAAACTGAAAACTCACCTCTTCCAGTCTACCTATGGCTCTTAATGGTTGTTGGCTTCAAAGTGCACTTGTGAACGTCATACGGAGGGCATAATCAAATTATAGTTGTATTACATCATACTGTATGTATACACATGCACACATATACAAACACAGACACAACTCTGCCAGACAACTAATTTTGCTATTTTTATCATGTACAAACTTTTACAACAAATTTATACATTCACATGACAAACATGTCAAACAAATGGTGCTGAGTAAAAGCCAGAGCATTGTCAAAACTGCTGCAGTAGTGCTGAGATGATCTGATAGGAGAAAACCAAAAGTCAGCCTCCTCCATCTTGCATTAAATGCACCAAATGATAGCATGACAGAACTCTGTAAAATAATACCCTGCAAATACTGATAGTTCCTTGTAAATCCTGCTTGGTTGTCATCATCTTGTTTCACTCTTTAAACAGGATGATGTGACTAAGTAAATATCGGATGTTTTACGTCAACTCGTTCACACAAATTTGAATTTCACTTTCCACTTAAACTGATATACAGTAGGTGAACCAGTAAGCTCATAAGGCATAGAATTCCATAGTAAATGTCCCCTGATCTTAACATTCCTCTGTCCCATGGTAGAGTGCACACCCTGCTGGTGGCACAATAAAACATTCGTTTAATTCCAGCATATCCAGCTGACACTACTAGATTTGCATGCACAATGATCAGGTGTGATGGCTAATGCATTTCCGAATTCTTACAAAACCAGTGAATAAATTTTTGTCAGAGTTCGATTGCAACTGATACATATAACAATCTGAAGCTTGTTTATACATTCAAAAAGCAGTATACCAGACTAAGAAAGCATATTTGATGAGGAGTGCAAGAAGGTATCTTACATATAATTCTGATGACATGCATCTTTATATTTTAGAGGCTAGTTAAGTAAGCAGAGTAAGGCATTAATATGACCCATCAATGTTATGTTGTTCATCAATATGAACTCCTAGAAAATTTGCAGTAGTCACCCCATTTAAATCCCTACTGTCCATCGAAATATTTAAGTTACAGTCCAAAACATTTTCTTATGTGCGATTAAACAACAGATTATTAGCTTGCAACCATTGCTCCTTAAAGGCCAAGTTGAATATTGAGTTCTACTAGCATGTCAATGGCTTTAATTGCCATAAAACCATTTGCCATCAGCAAACATGCTAAAAAATTGAATTCAGTAATGAGTTGGAAACATCATTCACATAAGCACTATAAGCAAGTAAGTATATTTGTTATTTGACCAACTGAATATCCTCACTTTGGTGTACACATAACAAAACATTTAAAGATAAAAAAAGCCTAGGACAGAACCCTGCAGCACACAACATGTTATCGCCAATACCAGCAAAATGTGACCATTATACGTGACACTTAAGTCATTAGATATCCAATCAAGACAAATTCCTTTAACACCATAAAGTCCAAGTTTTTTCTCAGGTTTTTATGATTAAACATATGCAATGTTTTGGATATGTCAAAATTCCAGATTCATTGTTGTTCGTAGTTGCCTAAATTTTGTCGTACATCTCCAGTACTGCCATGCAAGGCTAATTAATAATAAATCAGTCCATTGTCAAAGGATCTTCTTTTCCACGTAATATTGACCTAATCACATCCTGAGTTTTGCGTATTTTGACATAGTTGTTCATAGTTGGCTAAGTTTTGTCGTACATCTCCAGCACAGTCATGTAAGGCTAATTAATAATAAGTCAGTCTTCCGAATTTTTGAAGATTTATTTCTATATAGTACAAACTTAGTGAGTTAGTAAAACAATAATCAATTAAAGTAGATGGGTCAATACATTTAATCTATAAAGAAACACAGTTCATTAATCATTATATAAATGACGGATATACACAGTATATAGTGAGTAAGTAAAACAATAATCAATTAAAGAACATTAAAGAACTATGAACATCCTTCAATGACCACCGCAGATATTCATCTCACACATAATTACATTGCAGACAACAAGTCCCAATAACTTACTTACTTCACATGTGTGATCTCGAAACTTTAGCAGCCGGTTAAACTATATACACGACAAATAATTTCTTACCTAGATCATCCATGACACGTCGTACCGACATAAAACCAAGCGAATTTGATGAATAAACTCCGAAATAAGTGATACGACGTTTCTTATATTAACAAAACAGGATTAAGCACGTCTTCACACTTCCTCCACCCATACCAGCATCCCGTCGAAGAACAGCGCTGCGTAAATCCTGAATCTGGCTCAGTGCTTCACACGCTGGCCTTTAGAGTTATGTAGCGCTTGTATAAACAGCACAGCATAACTATGCGGGTCATCACGTCTTCTTGGAGGCTATTTCGAATTCGATCGTGCACTAAAACCGATTAAACACGCGATTTGATTTAAAACTCCGGCTAATAAGTTCAACTGTCTGATCATTCTTTTCCTTTAAGTTGCTTCCTCAAACATTTAATCCGAGGCCTGATCGCGCCAAATCGGCTTTTCTGGATCGGATATTGGCAACTATTTTATCGACTACGGCAATGATGTCTTGTCATTCTGTTGCCAGTCAAGTGCAGCAGTCCTTAGATACTTTCTTATAATCTTCTTGTTCATGTCCAGATGCTAATGTGAACAACTAGGACTTACAAGGCGTCTCTCAACACAGTTTATGCTCCACAGTTACATGTAATTATCCAAATAGAACACGTAATTCAACCAAAAATTCAACTACTAACGGCTACCGTTAAACTCTGGCCTGTACAATTTGTTTTTTAATCCTAGGGTTTTTAGATTTTTCAAAACCTCTAGTAATTTTTGTCTCAGATAAATTGTGTCTTGCTCAATCCTTGGTCTTAGCTATTTAGAATAGGCCTAATGCTTATAGCTTTGTATGTTACAGCTTGCACTCTCCAGTGCTCACGAAAATACATTCTTATGCATTCTTCTGCAGAGAGACAGAAGAAGGGTGTTTGGGTTGCTATGAAAAAAAACTACAAACTCTGTTGAAAAAAACCAAAGGTTTTTTTCAGCCCTGATTAAACTCCACACAGTTCACCTATTCTCAACATTAAATGCCGAATTGGTGGCACACCGGCCATTCAGCTGAAAGACAATACAATACCACAGAGGGTTACAATTAAGCATATGAACAATTGCTTCTTGTCTTGTCTGGTCTCATACCAAAAGGTACTTTCTAGTCCTGGACAGGTTTCAGAATTCATGCTTCACAGACATAGTAATTTGGCTCCAAAGAATACATTAGCCGTTTACTGTCAGAGAACAAGACTGATCAGCAATAACAACTTACTATTCTACATGTTCTGAAAAGTCACCACACGATCACCATCTTCACAGACTACCACCCTGGCATCATGCTGTCACCTAGGTTTGGGTTATCCTGATTTTGACCTGGCACCGTACCAGTGGCGGCTCTTGGCTTTTCCGACAGAGGGTCCTGGGAACCTGAGAGTGGGGCCTGTTGGATGTCTGATTTAATCAAAACTGAAAGTGGACTAAAATTTGGAAGGGGCCAAAAACTCAGTTGGTGGGGTGCTGCCCCTGGTACGACCACTATTATTGTCAATGGTCCCTAAACATAAATCTGCCGCAAAGCAGAAGCTAAGGTGACTGGGACAATAGAATATAAGTTTCTGTAGTAAAATGTTTTGTCCAGTGAGGAATATTAACTTGGGAAGCTTAGAAAAGACATAAAACCATATTTACATTGGACCACACTTCTTAATACGTGTATTCGTTTCTATAAAGTACCAGACAAACATTACGAATTATTTGTGTAATTAAAACAAGCACAGAAAATGATCATCAGATCAACACCAGGTCTTAGATGGCATCTGTTTTTAATTTCAGTTTTATTCTATCATCAGTCAATATAAAACAAAACGGAGAAAGTTGCTACATAACACAATCCCCATTTGCAAGCCCAATTATACAAAACCCAAACCCTATGGCAAAAGTCACCCATAAAAATCGCACAGAAAAGTGCTTGGCATTGGGGATCCCATTTCGCTAATTTCACGCTGCCGAGATATAAATTTGTATGTTTTTATTTGCGAGACATTCAGCGTTTGGTTCGTACGGCGTCTCAGCTGAAGACGATGCCGTCGGAGGGCATGTCCAGTTCGCCCTCAGATCCACTCGCATCGAATTCAAACGTCGTTGCCTGCGTTGAACGACTGGGATGACCCGTTGATCGAAACTGTTCCTAAACATGTTAAAAACAACAGAATCAATTTAAGATGATGGTTCAAGCACAATTCTAATGCTGACTAACAATGGTTAGTACAATTTTAGTGCACCGACTGTCAACAACCTGCAGGCAGGCATAAAGGAAAACCATGTGCTGTGTTTGCGAAAATGCTGTTGCCCCTGTGCTCTGGCCTTGTGATTATGGTGCCTTATAAATCGTCGTCAATATTATTATTATTAGCATTTGATTGTATGTTAGAAATGCATAAATTACGATTATGACTATGCTTAGTTTAGACCACGATGAAGGTGATGACAGCAGTCGGATGAACAGCACTTGAAGCAAAACACTTGTAGGCAATGTGATCGACACAATGAGTAGTTAAACATGGACTTTTGGTCAAATGGATTTTTGTTGATGAAAATTTTTGCAGTGTACATTTAAATACTTTTACACATTGTAATTGTGCTTATGATTTATCAAATATTCGAATGTATTACATTTATGAGAAAGTAATAAAAAATTTTATGATCAACATGTAATAAAATCACAGTGAAATACCCTTAATTCATTTCTCTCTTGACAGAAATAACTGAACATTAAGTTTTGCTTCAAGCTGCTGTTGCATAACTTACTTTACATTTCTTAGTTGACACTTGACCTGACCCGATCTACTTTATCACATCCACTTGCCTTGACTTACTTCATTGCTCACGTCACATGACATGGCTTACTTCATTATCGCTACTGTCATCATCAGGTGTCCGGTCTGTCGCAATCGATCCCTGCTTCTCCACCTCCATCATTCCACTGGTGGCCTTCGAGTTGGTTGGATCAAGCCTGATCAAATCAAATCAAGAAAACATCAGTCTATCGAAAAACAACCCAACAAAATATCAATCATCAGTAAGTGAAATATTAATCAATCAAAACAACAATCAATCAAGCATAACCATAACCAATCAATTTATTGATATGCTTCAAACCAACAGAATGTATACATAAGAGAAAGAGTGAGTTAGTGAAAGAGCAAACGAGTAGGCAAATGAATAAGTACGTGAGATAGTAAATGAGTTAATCAGTGAGTCGCTGAGCAAGTGAATGAAGAAGAAGTGCATTATCCAGCAAATGAGCAAATGATTAAAAACTGAAATGGTAAGCAATTGAAAGATTGAAGTCATGAATCAAGCAATGTCCATTAGAAGCAGCTTCATAGCTAACCGAAGAGCTATAGCAAAGTGATCGAAAGCAGCCTGATGGTCTTTTTTCCTTCTCAAGAATTCAGCGAGAAGTTGATGAAGTCGACTTGTTGGATTAAGGTTGATCTGTTCTTCCAGCCTAAAAATCCAAAACGTGTAGCACAACACATATAATTTTGAAAAGGTTAACAACAAGAGCTTTTCAGCAGAAAATTTTAGGTGGCAATATAGTCATAAAATTGACTATACATCCATTAAAATCAAATTTAATATATATTTAAGATAACTAAAAAATAAAAATAAATGGGCACCATTCCGTTAAAATAAAAAATTCTCCTGTCACACTGAAAAGGCTGGTTGCGCTGGAATATGCAATGTAAACGTACTATACAGGTCTTAACGCAGATGAAACTTGTACCACAAACTCACGACACAATTTAAACAAGAACTGCAACAAGCAATAACTCACAAGCTAATGGCCGCATCATGTTGTTGTTGTGTTCGTAGAATCCCAACCAATGTATACACGGCATCGAGGTATGACGGATCCAATTTAACAGCCTTTTCAAGACAACTCTTTGCCTGGAAAGAAGCAGAATTGAACCAACTGATTCATCAGCTAGAAACCTTTGTGTCAAGCGCAATTGTAGTGGCATGGTTGCGTTACGATGCTCTAGATATTGTCCGTTTAATAATAATAATAATAAAAATAATACCAACAGAATGCAAAACATTTTGAACCCAACAATACTGAGGCTCAGATGCAAAGAAATTTTCCAGAGTGTTATTCTACACTCAGGTCTGACATCAACATGCACTTCTTCCAACCATATCACATTAAATATAAATCACTTATAAATAAACGAATCCTGCCACTAACAGTCTGAAAGACAATTACGTCACTAATGCCAATGTTTTCCACTATCTCCATGGAGCTTTTCTCTACTAGCAAATTCTGTTGCTGAAGTTTAGGACTATCAGTCACACCAGTCCATTAATGTTACATCTCAACTGATTCACAGCGAGGACTTCAACACAATTTTTACCTAAAACAACAGATACGTCAGTATCAACCCCTGATGACCCTTTTGAAGAACCATGCCTAGTACAGAACAGGACAAAATAGGCAGTGGCAAAATACAGAACTCACCTTTTCTATGGTAGCTGTATCCTTTGAAAATACAACTGCACAAAGCTAAAAAAAGATAAAAGATCCCCCATCTTAACACAACATATCGTTAATAAAAATTCACGAAAAATAAAAATCGTTATATCTCTATCGCAGCCCAAAATTTGTAACAATAACAATGACCTAAAATGAATGACAGTACTTTACATTACCACTGGTTGTCAGTGGCTGGCAACTAAGGACAACATTCTGAAATAGGTTGATTTGTGATCATTCCACAACGATTTGAAAAGCACTTAACTTAATGACTGTGTTACATAGCCGTTTATTGTTATGGAGAATCTGAATCTGCACCTATTTCTTTGTCCCTGACTGTGCCATGGCACTATATAAATCGTTTTCATTATCATTATAAGTGCAACAAACTTTCATTAGTATGACACTGTGGTATATTTTAAGGAACAATAGCATAGAGTTGCCATGTGCCTTCATCTTTCATTAAATGCATGCTCCAAGGGGAGGCAGACATTAATATAGGAGGTCAGCTTAACATTTGTTACAAAGATTTATATAGACAGTAACTGCACTTTCATAGAAGTAATTGCATTGAATGTAATATGATATTAAAAATTAACTTACACCTTGTAAAGTATCCTTAAATGCTTTAATTCCATTAAATATTCACAAACTACATGCATCACTAATGCTCATATCAAAGATAACAGATATATATAATTATATGACATACATACATTTGAATAAATATAGCGACAGATATAGGTCTATACATTTACATAAATATTATGTGTGTATATAAAATATGAGACACTTACGGTGTAGGTGCGAGCACTAGGCATGTTCTTGCAGACTTCAGAGGCAGCTGTGACAGCATCCCGCATCCTGTCGCAGGCCATGTAGGCATCCACCAAACCTAAAAGCCACAAGACAAATAGGTGCAGTAACACAGATGTTTAGAAACACTGACAGACAGGAACATTGAAATCTCCAAAACTGAGCAAAATATCATCAAGAAACAATCAGACCTCTTAACTCAAACTAGGTAAACACAAAGAGGGTTTATATAGTAGATGAACGTTGAAGCCTGTTATAAGTGTAATAATTAAAAAAGGTTGTTCTAAAACACAGTTCAATCAAACTGCATTACAGCACATGTGTAGTGTACTGGCACCCAGACTTACAGCTGTGAGCTTCAAATCTGTATGGAGCAAGACGTATGGCTTCTCGAAATTCCACCAGCGCCTGGAGAGACTTTTTCGGTTCCTTGGCTTCCATAAGTGCCATTCCCTTAAGCAGCATTCCATCGACACTTCGACTGTCAATCTCCAAAGCCTAAAATAATAACGTGCTAATAAGTCAAGGGCTTAACAAAGAGCAGATCGTAAATGGGATTTTTTTCCCCGAGAGGCAAGAAGTCTTGTGGACAGAAACAAATGCGACTTGTCATTGTTTGGCTAAAATTGTATCATATCTACAGATTTATACAGCGCCTCTCACAGAATAACTAACTATGCAGAGGCACTTTCAGCACAAAAACCTCTCACTGCATGGTCTCCTTGTTACAGTATAGTATAGTTAATCAAGTTGAAATGGTCCTCTAAATAGGTCATTGCTTGCTGGTAAGTAAGCATTTTACATAACAGCCACTGCTTTCAATCTGACAACACTTTCAGTCTACCTCTTAATGGTCGGTTGCCCAGCTTCAATGTGCACTTCTGAACTGTTTGTAAGGAGAGCATCATCAAATTACAGTTGTGTTGCACTGTATTTGCCAGGCACTAAATAATATTTTATTTACCTAAAAATTTCCATCACTACAAATTTTGTTAACACTAAGAAGACTTGCTACTCTTCAACTTTCAAGTAATCAAGCAGCCTTAAAGATAATAAACAGTCCTATGCCAGTTTGTGCAAATTACATTCTGATACTGAGACCAGAGTTCTTTTTCAAGACAACCCTGGTACCTGTATCACTAGAATCACAATATTTTGTCCAGTTAACTTACCTTTTGGATAGGACATGTGATAGGAGAAGAACTCAATCATGAAAACGATCATAGAAGGGAAGATGGAAGGAAATCGTGGAAGAGGAAGACCAAGACAAATGATGCTGGACTGGATGATGCCAGAGCGATTCAAAGGCTTAAAGAGGATGCACAGATTAGAGAGGAATGGCAATGTCTAAAATTTGAACCTGCTTGAAAGAGGCAGAGAAGAAGAACTTACCTTTTGTGCAAAATAGGATACCCTATGCAATCGCCCAGCTGCACCCAGCTTGCCATGCAGGTTATAATATCCGAGAGCTATCCATGGCTCTGGAGCAGTTTCTGTGACACCCAGGAGATTCAACGAAAGCCTGCCAACAGAACCAAAACTGTAACAAACCAAGTGCATTCAAAGGACATGCAGATAGGACCTCATCCAACACCAAAAGACAGCTCAAACTGTAAGCAACTGCCCTCTCTTAGCTTAGACAAACCAGAATAAGGAAGCAACCTCCCATTTGCCATATAACATCCAATCAAACTTAGCTACCATTGTGCAAAGTTTATTCTGGTTATCTTGTGAATCTCTATGATAAGACATTGACAAATCAAGAAGAAAAATGATGAATACTATTTTGGAAACAGATACAAAGAACAAAACTTATTAAGCAGTGAATTCCTAAATAACGATACATAACCAACAATGGTACTTAAACCAGTCCTGCAGATCACAAAGACAGAGCAGCATTATGGTCGGTCGTATGAAGGACAAACCATAATGCATGAAGTATGAAGGACAAACAAAGAAAATATGAATTTGTTTTACGTTTCAAGTTCATCGCTGCAGTGTTCTCGGTAAAGAAGGTAGGCAAACAAATCCATCTTTGAAACATACATCCGATCAAGATGGCGAATCTACAACACCAGATAATAAAATGGATGAGAATCTCTATCTGATGCAGTGCATTATATCATGTGCCTACAATTCAACACAGCAAAAAACAGACACCATTTATATAGCACCACAACAATAGCTTTTTAATTATATTACCCAGCAGGATCATTGCCTTACTCGTTTGAGAGTCGTCATTGCAAGTGAATAGTCGCCATTCATGAACTGTGCCTCGCCGATGCTGGCCAGCAGCTCAACGTTGTTGTAGAGAAGCGGTCGAATGTCGAGTCCAGACAGAGTGGACGCTGCTGGTGAGAACTCCTTGACCGCCAGGTGACCGTGACCCTTGATCCACAAGTTCAACCTGAGAATGCACAAGTCAATCAAACCAAGATGATGCATTGAACAGCACAGCAAGCAAAGTCTCCATCACGGCATGCCAAATGTTAGATGTCTAGACCAGTGTTTGATATGGTACTCAAGGGTTTCACGAAAATGCTCAATGGGTGCTAAGGCTGGATGAATTGGTAATTAAATTGTCCAGAATTACTGACTAAATTAATCAGCTCAAAAGTCATCATTTCTTTACACTTTGGCTCTCAATAATAATAATAATAATAATAAGACAATTTATATAGAGTCGAAGCACGGCTGAGGCCGAAAGAAAGGGTGCCGTACACGAGAAAAAAATGTGAATTACAGTCGTATGATTGTTGTAAAAGATATGTCTCAAAGAGTCTGCTATCAACAAGCCAGTCCACCTAATGTTCAAGGTCTGCTTGAATTGCTGACAACTTACCATTCGAGATTTGTTGAAGAGGGCAAGGATGTTCGAACCAGCATCTCAACCTCCTGTGACTTGACACCCAATGCCAGAAGACCTTTAACGGCAGAAATCGACAGCGGATTCTCCCTGACATGCACAGAAAGCAAAATAACAACTGTACTCTGTTCCCACAGCAATCGCCCACATTCCACATTAGCACAGTGTGGAAGAAAAGCATAGATTTGAACACTAAAGTAAACCAGACATGAGAAAACTGATTTATCAACTCCTTTGTCACACACGGACCAAACAAGCAAACAACCAACGCTGCCTTAGGAGCAGATATTTAATAATTAAATACACAAACAAATTACAGATGAAAATTGTCAAGAATCTGATATGATGTCATCTATATTCTATGGACACTGCAAAAAATGTCACTTTACCTAATTTCTTAAAAAGAAGACACAATATATTTGAAAAGCTAGTAAATGTGACATTTAGAATACAACATAAACTTCTTGAAAAGACTGTTTTATATATTCTTTATACAATATCAGGACTCATCTCAGCCATTCCTTACTTTCCATCTGTCTGCAGTCATTCCTTCCTCATTTACATCTATGGGCGCGCACGCACACACACACACACACAGCTGGTGTTGATCTGATCACCACTCATTTATCCATCCTACATCATCATCGTCTAGTCACTATATACTCAAATCATTTCCATTTACACCGCTTATAGGTGAGAGCATATCGGTAAGATCAATTTATGTCATGTTATAAAACCCCTTTGATGGCTAAATTGATGGTTTCTGTGGCTAAATAAACTTTTTTGTAAATTCTGATCTTTACTCTGGGACAGCAGAAGCACACAGAGGGGTATTCTTCACAGGGAACATTATTTAAAATCAGACAACCGGACAAGAAACTGGAGGAAAACTCCACCTTAGGACTTCTTTGTAGGCAGTAACGGCAGATCTATCGTTGCCTCCCGTTTTCTGGTATAAGGTCGCTAGCGCGAGATTGACCTTACACGACCTATGCTTGGCACTAATTGACTCTAACTGCAATAGAGAAAAACACAACAACTCAGGCAAGTCAGAAGAATGCAAGGCAGGGAGCTGCATAAGTTTCCTTCACATACATGGATGCCATCTTCAATTAGCGACTCTTTGTGCAGAACATTCTTTGTTTATAGCAATGTTGAGTTTCACGTTGTTATACAAGAAGAGGGATCAAACTGCAGATTAAGATAATTAAAACCTTCCTTGCAGGGAATGCCAGACTTCATTATTAGTTAATTTCTTCCAGTAAAATCCCATCAGGGCAGAAAACGTTAGAGTTCCCTGTGCCAATATTACCTGCTAGTGAGGGCAGGTCACACAGCAGGGAAGAGAACTAGAACTCATGTGCTAGGGAAGTGGCTAACACTACATGTCACTGGCTGCTGCCTCTCGTAAGTAACCTAAACTTAAGAAACTACGATTCATTGTCTTTTGAAGTCTTTAAGCAATAGATATACATTCATTCATTTCGATAATTTATATAGCACCTCTTCAAGGGAAACTACTCAGCATAGCCATGGCCACAAAGAAATGACCTTAGCATACATGGACACATCCTTACTGTGTGAACAGCTTCTTTAGTCTGTTTTAGGTGGATGTAAC
This sequence comes from Bimastos eiseni, assembly GCA_959347315.1. Taxonomy (NCBI): domain Eukaryota; kingdom Metazoa; phylum Annelida; class Clitellata; order Crassiclitellata; family Lumbricidae; genus Bimastos; species Bimastos eiseni. Next base: position 6,308,433 of record OY365819.1, on the reverse strand, counting down.
ATTCGTGGAGATGATATTTCATTTCGACCTCGGTTGGTGAATCCTACAAGAATGAAAGATTAAATTAGAAACTAAAACACATCATAAGCATTTATTGTCACAAACAAATGCAGACAATAAACAAATACACGAACACAAAATAATTACACTGACCAGATAAATTGAAAAGAAAATATAGAATAAGCGTACAGTGAGGTGCGATCATCTATTCGGTAGCAAGACAAGTCAATAATTCAACAATTGAAGACTTCAAAAGATAAAAATTCTATTCTATTTACGGATTTATAAAGCGCCTCTCACAGAATTGTAAGCAAAACAGGAACTATTTAAAAAAAACAAGTGACTTCTTTTTATACATTTAGTTAGCCATAAACTTTGGAAATGCTTCAGCAAATGATTGCCTTACTAAATTCTGTCCTTTTCCTTTCCCTTTGATTATCTTTTTCATTTGAATTGCTGACTGAAAACATGCCTACAAAGCAATTAATGCATAATTATTAGTGACATTGTAAGTCATATCCAAACCCAATCCATGCACAACGTAGCTGAAAGATAGTTCCCACATAGATAAACTAGTCAAATAAATAACACAAAAACAGCCTGAAAATTAAATAACAATTATAAATCACAAATAATGGGAAAATATAACATAGTCAACTAGCAAGGACTCATACAAAATTGATGATGAAGAAAGACTAATACATGTATTTAAGATATTTTGGTTATTCAACAGCCACAACTGCAAGTCAATTTCTACGACAATCATTATAACAAATCTGCTAGTGAGGGCATATCACACAGTAGGGAAGAGAACTGGAACATATCAACCACAGAACAATGATGACATAAAACACATTATAAGATATGTACTCATTCTTCAGAATATCAGTCCACTAAGAAACAGAGGTAGGTCAAGGTTGCAGCTGGCATCAACATTTGTTGAGAAGAAATGCAGTGTTTACTTGGTTATAAAGTCATATGCATGGAAGGAGTCTAATATGTGGAATTACATGCTTCTGGATGACATCTAACATCTACAATGGTCACAGTGTCAGTACCATATTGTTGTACTGTATTTTACATACCTCAGCTTGTCTGAACTGGCCACAGTGGTAGTAGGCTTCAGCCTGAAGGCAGAGAATCTGGTAGCGAATCGCGATGCCAGACTGCTCCGGATTGTGTTCGCAATGTGTAAGTGCAAGGGATGCCTAAAATCACATCGACTCATCGTGATACGGTTAGGCAATTACATAATTACGTAGTACTCAACTGATGAAAATTGCATCTTTTACACACTTCACAGCATTGAATGTCTCTCAGGAATGACAGAGGGTGAAACTTTTGTGCATGCGCACTGTTAAAAACACAGAAATTCTTTTAAAATGCATCATGAGGATCAGTTACGGTCAGGCTAGGCGTCGTGAAGATTGGTTAGGGTTTGGTCTTTTTATTATACATACAAACAATCAGCCTCAGAAGTGCCACCCTAAAGTTAAATCAACGCAGGGTAATAGCGAAAAGGCGAATACAAAAACATGCCAAAGTCGAAAGTAAAAGCCTCATCAACAATTATAATGCTGTGGCAAAAACAAACACCTACACTTGTCGGCAAACTTGCAGTTTCGGGGTGCATATATATATATATATATATATATATATATATATATATATATATTGCTGATTCGCTATTCTTCGAAATTGTAACGTACTGTAAATCTTCGAAAGAGTTACATTACGTTATAATAGCGATTATGCGAGAGATTCGCAATTATTATAATTATTTGTTCAAGATTTATAGCGACTAGACTTTGTATATATATATATATATACCCATATCCAACGTTATAAGGGTCAGGTTAGGCGTCGTGAGAGTCGGTAAGGGTAAGCTTGCTGGATCTATGAGTGTTATATAGGGTCAGGGTTAGAATCATCATTAGAAAACACGGTACCTTCTTCGTAATCACAATCTACAAACTTCGAAAGCGCTACTCGAAAGCCAAATGCAGGGCCCCAACTCATTCACGAATGCTGGCTTATTCACTAGTGCAGTCACTGCAGCATTCCAATAGAAACCGTACGACGCCCGGAAACTTATGCACCCCGATACCGCAAGTATGCCAATTAGTTTACTTTCAAGATCCAGAACAGAACATTATTTAAATCGAGAGAGGCAAATCGAAACAATATACCAGAGATTTAACGTCATCGTAAAGCTGTTGGTTATACAAAGACTGGATCTGTTCAAAAAGCATTCTTTATGTGGAACAAATTACGACGTGTAACACAGACGAGTTCAAATTCTTTGCCCAGCCTTTTATTTTGTAAAGTTACTCAAATATGTAAATAAATTTTACAGAGGTAATGCCTCGTTCAGTAGTTGCAACGGTCAAAGAAACTACTTCCGATTTGCTGATTCGCTATTCTTCGAAATTGTAACGTACTGTAAATCTTCGAAAGAGTTACATTACGTTATAATAGCGATTATGCGAGAGATTCGCAATTATTATAATTATTTGTTCAAGATTTATAACGACTAGACTTTGCTGTTACGTGCTTTTGTTCAATATTCATTTGTTTAGGCACGTTATAAATGCCAGTATAATTATAATAATAAATCATGCCGTCACTGGGGAGCAGAGGGAGACGACTTTCCTCTACCAGCGCATCTCGACGATTATTCAACGCTACAACACAGTTGCTTTCAAGGGAACTTTCGCTGCTCAGGATTACAACGAGCAGGGCTACTCCGGGCGACATCACCATTAATCAACATTGAAGACCATAATAATAATAATAATAATAATAGTCCCAAAACTGGAGGATGGAAACATTAGTGCGGCAGCTCGCATACTTTGTTCTGGCGACACCCCAGCGCCGATTAATGAAGAGACACTGGAACTTCTATGCCAAAAACATCCTGCCCCGCCGCGTGACCGCCCAGCCATCCTTCGATCGACCTCAAGCGCACCCTTCCAGGCGACAGAGCAGGAGATTCACACAATGATGCGCTCTTTCCCGATGGGGTCGTCCGGCGGCCCTGATGGGCTGCGCCCCCAACACGTGGCGGAACTGATTGGAGATCCAGACGCGGGACGTGGGCTGCTGAGAGCGACGACTGCTCTTATCAATCTACTACTGGCCGGCATCTGCCCTCAAGAGGTACGGCCCATCTTATTCGGAGGTACTCTTTTCGCCCTCCGTAAAAGCTGTGGTGGTCTAAGACCAATAGCCATTGGATACGTGTGGCGTCGACTCGCATCTAAATGCGCCAACGCATACGCCGTCCCACGTGTCACGCCGTACCTAACCCCTAAACAACTGGGGGTTGGCGTTCCCGGAGGCTGCGAGGCGGCAACCCACGCCGCTAGACGATTCCTGACCAGCATGGACACGAATTCAATAATGGTGAAGCTTGACATTTCGAACGCTTTCAATAGCTTGCACCGAGATTTCATGCTCGCATCAGTGGACGAACTCATTCCTGATTTATCCGCATATTGCCATCTTGCCTACGCCGAGGCGACATCTCTGAAATTCGGGAGATTCACGATACAATCGCAAGAAGGTTCGCAACAGGGCGATCCCTTGGGACCTCTCCTTTTCTGCCTACCGCTACAGCCGATCCTTAACCACCTGCTTTCACCATTGGCCTTTGGATACCTCGACGACCTCACCTTGGGCGGAGATCCTAAGGTGGTGGAGGCGGATGTTAACTCGATCGAAGAGGGATGTCTGCAACTAGGCCTCACGCTCAACCGCAAAAAATGCGAACTCATATATTCTGACGCCCATATCAACGACGTTAGTCAAGGCTTCCAAGGACAGTTCGCCCGAGTCAATGCATCTTCGGCCGTGCTCCTAGGGGCTCCGCTTTCCACGACGGATGCTCTGCTTTCAGCCATCGATACACGTGTGGCCGACCTCGGAATTGCCCTCGACAGGTTGCAACTAATCGCTAGACAAGACGCTCTACTGATCCTTAGACAAGCCCACTTTGACAGACCGCTGTTAAACGCGGTTCTGTCTGCACTAGAAGAAAAGCTACAGGATCCCTACGACCAGGCGAGACTAAGGGCCTTGCAGTCACCACACGCCTCGGACTGGCTATACGCTCTCCCGCTCGTTTCTCGCGATCTCAGACTGGAGGACGATACCGTGAGGGTGGCGGTCGGCCTACGTTTAAGGGTGGCCATCAGTGAGCCGCACACCTGCGCATGCGGCGCCTTCGTCTCTGCCAGAGGCGCACATGGCCTGTCCTGTTCATTGGGTTTTGGCCGTCAAGCAAGACACTGTAATATCAACGACCTTATCCATCGCAGCCTCAACAGAGCCGGTATTCCAGCAGTCAAGGAACCGTCAGGTCTTTCCAGATTAGATGGAAAGACCGGACGGGCAGACCCTGATACCGTGGAGTGGGGGCGGACCTTACTTTGGGACGCAACTGTGGTGGACACAGTGGCCGCTTCCTATATCCCCGAAACAGCTTCCATAGCTGGAGGAGCGGCGGAGATAGCAGCCACAAGGAAACACACAAAATATTCTGAGCTAGAGAAGAAATACACTTTTGTTCCAATCGCTATAGAAACCTTCGGTCCCCTCAATAGTGAGGGCCTCGCCTTTCTGTCTGAGACTGGACGCCGACTTTCGACAACTACCGGTGACACCCGAGAGACAAACTTCCTTTTCCAGAACTTGTCGGCATTGATCCAACGTTTCAATGCGGTGGCGTTTCAGGGCACCATGTCAAGATTACAGTCCACTTTCAAGCGGCGACCCAGATAGCATGATAACAGATCCGTTGGCAATGCCAATGATGAATAATAATAATAATAATAACAATAATAATAATAATTATTATTATTATTGTTATTATTATTCAATATTATATTATTATTGTTATCGTTTTCTTTATTATTGTTATGCTGTAATGTTTATTGTTTAATCATTACTTGACCGAGGCCCATATTTCGGCAGCCCTCTAACTTATATGAAAGCTTCAGTGATGACAGACATAATAATAATAATAATAATAATAATAATAATAATAATAATAATTAGCGTCATCGATTTGAGGCAGCGGACGTGGTGGGCGGAAAATTTTTAATGTCCGACTATTTAGCAAAAATACCGCGTAACGAGTAATCGTCAGAGTTGGATTTTAGCATCGTCTAATGGATTAACAACTCGTTACCCGATTGATTATATTCACCACATCTTATTCGCCAAGACCACAACACGATTGGTTTGTCAAACTTTCGTTTCAACTTATATGTAGCCGTGCATTTGAATTGATGGCCGCTTGCCATGCTTTAAGGCCAAAGACGTCAACGTTGCCAATGGCAACGATTACTGTTTAAATGGCGGCGCATTTGAAAACAAACCGATTTGAAACTCAGATGAGTCAAAAACCTTGTAAGGGCCAGGGAGTTTGCGGGGTGTGTTGGTTGTCCTTCAAAACCCATGCCTCAGATGGCACGATGCACCGGCACGGCCCTCGAACCGCCCCTTGTCCAGGTTCCGACCAGCCACCGGCGGACGGCCCTTTAAAGCATAATACCACAAGACAGTCGTCTTCTACCACTAGCGTGCAGATCTCTTACTCACGGGAGCTGTCGACGGACGTTGGGCCGATCGCCTCTCAGCTCTCACATCCTGTTTCACCCGGTCTTCTGATTAAGAGAATCCCAAAAGCAGCAAGGCCATCTTGTGCTGCTCTCCTGGCCGATATAATCCAAGCAATTGTAAGAGAACCAAATTGCGTTGCAAAATGGTTCGATTTGCTGGCCTTCGGTGGAACTGTACTAGTGAAGCCAAGAAGAGGTGGACGAAAGCACAACATGACAAAGATGATTTTGTCCCGCATTACTGAATGGGGACTGCAGGGACCAGACCAGTCGACTAACGATGAATTGCCACTGACGTCAAGTCGTAAGCTCAAGTCCGCTAAATGCGACCACGCCAGGTATTTAGCCTCAACAGTTGCAAGCAAGCTGGAGGAAGGCAATTTCAAGGCAGCCATCCGTCTCATCTGCAGCGAGGATAAACCGGCACTGGACACACCGGAAACTCTGGCCGCGCTTAAGAAAAAGCACCCGCCTGCACCAGTGGACAGGAGAACCCCATGTGATCCAGACAGTTCCGATCGCTTCATCCCGCTTCAAGTTTCTAAAGATGTCGCTAGGGCAATCTCCTCTTTCCCTGCGGGTTCGGCTGGTGGTCCAGATGGCATTACTCCACAACACTTAAAGGATCTGATGGCCTATGGAGTAGATGACAACATCGGGCAACATCTATCTGACCTTGTCAATCTGCTCCTAAAGGGAGGTCTATCCGAAGAGGTGAATGAGGTCATCTATGGGGCAAACCTTTTAGCCCTGAGCAAGAAGGACGGAGGCATAAGACCGATCGCCGTGGGCTACACATGGCGTCGTCTGGCGGCAAAGTGCGCTAATTCGCATGCGGTAACAAGGCTGTCTCAACTGCTCGCCCCCATTCAGCTTGGGGTAGGCATTCCAGGAGGCGCTGAGGCAGCTGTCCATGCGACACGTCGTTGGATTTCCACAATGCCTGAGGACAGCGTCCTAGTGAAGCTCGACTTCGCCAATGCCTTTAACACTCTGCGCAGAGATTGTCTTCTAGAGGCAGTTGCTAGAGAGATCCCAGAGCTCTACCACTTTGCTCACGCTGCCTATTCAAACCGTCCACTGTTGCGCTATGGTTCAAACACAATTCGATCCGAAGAAGGAACGCAGCAAGGCGATCCTTTGGGACCTCTGGAATTCTGTCTTGTGCTGCAACCGATTCTGCTGAAGCTTCGTTCGGATCTGCGTATCGGATATCTGGATGACCTGACATTGGGAGGTAACAAGGAAACAGTGGCCGACGACGTTCAATTAATCGAGCAGGAATCAAAGAATCTGGGATTGCTATTGAACCGCAGCAAATGCGAAATCGCGTGTCACAACACCCAGATGCCGAACAATGACCCTGCGTTCCAAGAGTTCACGAGCATAGCCCTCGAGGACATGACCTTGTTGGGTGCACCTCTAATTTCAGGTCCAGCTGTGAACATGGTCGTTAATTCAAAGGCCAATGACCTCGAGAGGGCAATCGGAAGATTGTCCTTGCTTTATACACATGACGCTCTGGTTCTGCTGAGAAACAATCTAAGTGTACCGAAGCTCTTGTACATTCTGCGCACAGCCGTCTGCGCTGATTGCCCGGGCTTGGCTCGGTTTGATCAACTGATGAGAGAAGGACTGTCAACCATTTTAAATGTGGACCTTGACAATGACCGCTGGCTCCAGGCTTCTTTGCCGGTGAGAGATGGTGGTCTGGGAGTTCGTTGTGCATCTACGCTGGCACTTTCTGCCTTTCTGGCTTCTGCTGCTAGTACAAGCGAACTCCAGGCATGCATCCTACCAACAGAGTCTGCTGAGGAACCATATGAACTTGCGAGTTCAGCACTCAACGCTTGGAAGACCCTGACAGATGCAGAACCACCAACAGGATCAGCGAGTCATCGCCAGAAAGAATGGGACCTCCGATTCACAGACAAGGCATGGAAAGGTCTGCTGGATTCCAATAACAATCCATGCGACCGTGCTCGCCTGCTGGCCTCACGAGCACCTCATTCTGGAGACTGGATGCTAGCGCCCCCTGTGACTGCCCTAGGCCTGCGCCTCTCAAACGAGGATGTACGACTGGCAGCCGGGTTGAGGCTAGGAACGACGCTCTGCGAGCCACATTTGTGTCACCAATGTCAAGAGAGCGTCGACGCAAAAGGGCTCCATGGACTAATTTGTAGAAGAGGCAGCGGAAAACATCAACGACACAGCATGTTGAACGATGTCATCTGGAGAGCTCTTGGCAGGGCGAAGATTCCAGCGCAAAAGGAACCTCTCGGCTTGGTAAGAGAAGATGGAAAGCGACCGGACGGCGTCACGCTCATTCCTTGGACACGTGGTCGATGTCTGGCATGGGATGTGACAGTGCCCGACACCTACGCCAAGTCACATCTTGTCGACACATCTATCAGAGCTGGCGAAGCAGCCGAACGCGCAGCTAAGACGAAGAGGGCCAAGTATTCCACCATAACGAACACCCACGACTTCGTAGCCCTCTCCTTGGAATCCGGCGGCGCTTGGAGCAGTGAAGGACTGGAGTTCATCTCAGAGTTGGGTAGTCGAACGAGTGCTGCAACCCACGATCCAATGGAGACGTCATTTCTGTTCCAACGTATCTCGGTTGTTCTTCAGCGTGGGAACGCCGCCTGCCTCTTCGGGACATTGCCAACACTCACTTAGCTCATCATGGGCGATAACAGCATAATGTGAAACATATATAATAATAATAATAATAATAATTATTATTATTATTATTATTATTATTATTATAATTAGAAGAAAAGCTACAGGATCCCTACGACCAGGCGAGACTAAGGGCCTTGCAGTCACCACACGCCTCGGACTGGCTATACGCTCTCCCGCTCGTTTCTCGCGATCTCAGACTGGAGGACGATACCGTGAGGGTGGCGGTCGGCCTACGTTTAGGGGTGGCCATCTGTGAGCCGCACACCTGCGCATGCGGCGCCTTCGTCTCTGCCAGAGGCGCACATGGCCTGTCCTGTTCATTGGGTTTTGGCCGTCAAGCAAGACACTGTAATATCAACGACCTTATCCATCGCAGCCTCAACAGAGCCGGTATTCCAGCAGTCAAGGAACCGTCAGGTCTTTCCAGATTAGATGGAAAGAGACCGGACGGGCAGATCCTGATACCGTGGAGTGGGGGGCGGACCTTACTTTGGGACGCAACTGTGGTGGACACAGTGGCCGCTTCCTATATCCCCGAAACAGCTTCCATAGCTGGAGGAGCGGCGGAGATAGCAGCCACAAGGAAACACACAAAATATTCTGAGCTAGAGAAGAAATACACTTTTGTTCCAATCGCTATAGAAACCTTCGGTCCCCTCAATAGTGAGGGCCTCGCCTTTCTGTCTGAGACTGGACGCCGACTTTCGACAACTACCGGTGACACCCGAGAGACAAACTTCCTTTTCCAGAACTTGTCGGCATTGATCCAACGTTTCAATGCGGTGGCGTTTCAGGACACCATGTCAAGATTACAGTCCACTGACAAGCGGCGACCCAGATAGCATGATAACAGATCCGTTGGCAATGCCAATGATGAATAATAATAATAACAATAATAATAATAATAATAATAATAATAATAATAATAATAATAATAATTATAACAATAATAACAATATCAATAATTATAATTTTTTATTAATAATAATGATGACAATAATAATATGTACCTTGGGAAAAGATGATGATTAAGACCTTTGGACAATTATATAAGATCTATTCTGTTGTATGGGATCCTGAAAAAGGTTGTGGTCCTTGACCATAGCTCAGTTGGCTTATGTATTAATCCTGCCCAGTTTGCAACTTTGCATTGTGCTTCTGTACACACGAGGACACTTCTCTTTCTTCAATTTGATGCAACGTAACACATCGTAGTGATAATGGATGCCATGGTTCCTAACGTTTAAAAATGACTACCCTACTCGCCACTGTTCCGTATCCGTATCCGTATCCGCTCCGTATAGGCTCGAAGTGTGCGTACAAGTTCATTGGTGCATAAATCGACAGTCGATAATAATACTAAACACCAAGGAACACGTCATCCTTGTTTGCAAACAGCTGCCGATTGCCTTCTGTGACGGTGAATAAATTTTCCTTAATTTTTTTTTAATTGATTGGATTTGAATATTTTTAGGTATTGATAAACCTGTGAGCTTCTAGCATTTCATAGTGTTAATTCAGATATATATTTTGCTTTTGCTATGAGTTGGGCTTCCTAGTCCAATCGACGTGTAAACAGTTACTGATTTAGGGCCTACAATTAAGTTCCCCAGTTTACTAGTCAATTTTGTTTTCGTTTTGGTCTGTACTTAGTCTGTTGGTTTTTGTTACCATTTCATAATTCGTTTGTGCCAAATATCATTCTAGTCTCCTTTTTTTCTTTTGTTATGTATGTTATGCTTTTTAGGAAATATCACATACGGCGGAACCATTCGGATAATATTATTCTTAGTAATAATAGCACAGGAGCTTATTTCTTGTGTGATTTCAGGTTTAAGCTCTCTTTGTGAAAAAGATCGTTACCAGACATGGCGGACGGTGGATTTGATCCGTGCGAGTGTGTGTGGAATCACCAAATGGCGATGCAGAGGCTTCTTAATTTGGTAAGGCTTCTCTTCCCTAAGAGGTTGATTATTTGGTTTTCTAACCAGATTGGTATAGCAGAAGTCCTACACAGGCATGCATGAATTTTTTTCGTAACAATTTTATATGTTGCGGATAGTTTTTCAACTGGGGAAACCGTATGTAATTATAATAGTTATTATGATCTTGGTGGATTAAGCTTCCCATGGTTCTTTTGTCTTAACCAGAAAATTTGTCAATTCTTGATGAGTTAAATGTATTCTTTTGAAAAAAATTATAATAATGCATGAATTGTTTAGTCAGCAGAAAAGTTATTGAAGTGTATGAATATAAATTTGATGCAATCCCTGATAAATACCAAGTCCTAGCTCACAGTCTCATCAGAAAGCTACTTGAAAGGAAGTTGGTGTATCTTTAAAAAAGTATTACCTCATCATAATGCCACATCTTTGTAGCTTGTAAGTTTGTCATAGGATAGCTAGAAACTGACTGAGATATACATAGTCTGTGTTTCATCCATAATGCTTTCTAATAGGACAATTCTGATGCTTTGTACTTTTAACGATTTCGTTGACTTTGAAAGTTATGTTTGCTGTGGAGTAAATAATTTGCACCAAAATTTAGGCGATTTTGTTAGTCCCTAATGACTCTTAGTCATGGTACAGTCATCTGATATTAATATGTAAGACTTACCTTCGGAAAAATAATGATTCTCACCTTGGTTATCTGCCTTCTTAGGCAGGTGCATATGTCCGATGTCCAGATGTTCTTCTGTCTTATCTGCTCTTTGTTTTCAGTTTTTCTCCTTCCAATCTATTTTTTATGCTTTCTGCTTCTTGCTGAAGTTGCACTTCATTGACACCAGGTTATGGTCCATGTCTCTGTCAGCTCCCAGCAGTGCTCTTCAATTCTTCGTGCTATTTCTATATCTTTACTTGCCATGATATAATCCAGATAATATCTTGCACAACATCACAGTGCCTTCCATATGTAGCTTCTTCCTTTTTCTTGCTGGAACAGGTGTTTGTTATCAACAGTTCCTGTCTGCTGCATGATTCTACTAGCTTCTCTCCTCTTAATTTCTCTTCCATAGTTCATATTTTCCTATATACCAATATTCTTCTTGACCCTGTCCAATTATAAGCAGAGTTAAGGCTAGCTAAGTTGCATTATAGGCAAGAATCTTTCATACTGGTCATCGATGGTATTACAATAACTTAAGGATTGCTAATAGGAATGCATGTATAACGTCATAGGCGCCTTGCATGGCTGCCGACAGTTAAATTTGGCTCTTGTAATAACTTGTCTTCATTTGATCATGCCATGTTTGTTATCATACTGAGGCTTGTCAGTTTGAAATTAAACAAGAATTAATATTACTGGGTACTATTTTTTAACATTTATATAAAGGCTATGAATAATATTGTCAGTATTAGTTACGCCTACAATGGTTGCTTGTAAATTCTGTCATTAGCTCAGAAGCTCACAGTCGTACTGCGCTGACAACGAATGCATTCAAGACAGTAAGAATTAAAATATTGATGCAGGTTGATTGATGGCTTTTTTAACACCAGAGGAGCAAATAACTCTAGGCTACTGTTTTCCTTCAGGCAATAAAAAATTATGAACAAGGTGTGGCCTACATAAAGGGCTTATTGTGATTTAGGACTGAACATCCTTTTCTTATACAGAGTTTCACGACATGGCAACAAGATCATGCAAGAGACAATAAAGTATGCGTGTCACATAGCCTATTTTTTTAAAATTTTATGAGTTGTTTTAGAGAAAATTAAACCAGCAGTCATTGTCAGCCACCATGCTATTATGCTGAAACTTCTTCCACTGTTAATAAGAATTGATGTTAATTTTTACTAGCAAATTCTGTGTGGATGTTATAGATGCTAGTTCGATGATTAGGTACCTGATAGGGAAAATTCATTGCTGCTTCTAGATTTCTCCTCCCTCCTCTCCACCTTCTGCTTCTCTTTTTCCCCCTTATCTCTCTTCATTTACCTATCTTCTTTCCCCTCTCACCTCAGCTCCCTATATCATCATTGCCCCTCTTTAACTGCAATCTCTTGTCTACCTCCTCTTACCCAACTTCTTCTCTTATCATTGACGCTCCCTCTTGTACAAAATGAACCACTGATGTACCAAAGATCCAGGTCCTACATGGTCCTACACATGATGTCTGCATCTTGTTGCCTTTGTTATCCGTCTTAACAGTCTTTATCAATTGAAGCTTTAATGTTTTAATGTGGCTGCAGTTGGGTCAAAGCACTTCTGAGTAGTAGAAGGTGCACTATATACATCTTAGTGAATGAATGAATGAATAATGTAATGTAACAGAGCACTTGTGTAGCCTTTTTTAAAGAACCTCTCAGAGGTGCTGTTAGGCAGCAATCAATCAAATGGAAAGAGATGAGTCTTTAATGTTATGCCTCATTAATGATGTCATAGACAGCATAAGTTTAGTTTGATTCAACACTTAAACTGATGTTGGTATGCAGTGCCTGGACCACAGGGTGACCCATCGACTGACGGCTTTGGAATGATGATGATGTTGATGGTCGGTTGGGTCGTCATAGCGACTGCCCTCTTCTTGCTTCGTCCACAATCCCTTCGGCGACAGCCAGATGCAAAGCCACACCCAAGACCGGTTACTATTATCTTTTTGTATTGAACTTGTCATTGCTATCATCGTCATCTTCGTCATCATCATCATCATCGCTGATGAATAGTACAAATATGATTACACTGTTATTTCTGTTGTTGTTAATTTTGTTTCTGCTATTGTTGCTACTGGTATTATATATGTGTGACTAAGGGCATTTTTGGTTGTTACATTACATCTTATTATTTTACAGGGAGATCGTGACGATGGGAATCCGCCTGTGCCTCCGATTCATTAGACAGATCATTCCATGAGAAAGATTGTGCTGACAAAGTGCCACTGCTAAATATTTTAATATTTAAACATGTATATATATATATCAGCATGCTAAATATCGTGTGATGGCTGATTCGATATATTAATTATATATATATATATATATGTATATGATGGCTTCTAACAGATGCAAATACTTCCTAATGCTTTAAAATAGAAGATCATCATGACGTGGTACTGTCAAATGTAAAGTTTGAAAACTTATGATGTTATTTGAAATGCTGATGTAGATAATGGTAATTACTGTACCATAATAAGTTATCTATCAGCTAGTAAATAGTTACCGGTAATGGAGATATTTTGCTTTTTTGATGGACTGGTATGAGGCTGATTTTTATTTGTAAGCCTGCTAATAAACTGTTTCTATAATATGGACATCACCAGTGCCACTGATTTTGTATCATATCGTTAATGACTGTATTTGAATTTCCTATAATTTCAATCTATTTTCTCTTACTGGGTAGTAGGAACTAATGTGCTTTGACTTTGCCCCATTTATCAACTGTGTTCTGACTTTACCCCTTGTCAAGGTGATGATTGTTCATGCTGCACCCATCCGTCACAGTCCTGGTATCAGGATTGTGAATTGCAGTGTGAAATCTTGACAGTTCCACGGCATATAATAATTCTTAATAAGCAACTATAAGATTATTTAGTGATCTTTTTTACCTCATGAAAATGCCTAAAATGGCTGGTGCAAATAGAAATATACAATCTTATCATACCGGCGATACTGCTACATAACAAATTGATATAACTGACAAATGTTGACACGTTTTGTGACCGAGGTGGTAGCGGGTGCCTTTTGGAGATTTTGAAGTCTGTCTCTGACACATTTCTTCCAATTTACTTTAATATGCAAAAGTATTTAAAATTAATATTTTATGCTTATTTGTTTATAGCAGCAGGTTGTTGGTTGTATAAATTTGTTACCATATAGGACAACTAGCTAAGGAAACTAGCTACTGCTGACATTGATAATAACTAGGAATTTACTTTCGTACAAAAGAGGTCCACTTCTGAACTGTGCATATTACTGAAGATGACCTATTTTTGAAAAGTTTTCTTGTGATAGTAAATAATTTTCCTTAAAAGTTGTTTTTTGTTTATTTATTTTTAAAAGGAAATGCTGTTTAGACTAGCATGCTTTAAACAGCCAATTTATGCAGTCTGTCATCTTGAGTAACGGAGGGAAAATTATGGTAACTAAAATCTGCAGAACAGAGTATATGTATGCTAATTTCAAGTATTGCACCCAGTTGCAATGTATTAAAACATTGCTAAAACACAGTTCTATACCAGAACTAAGATAATGTATTAATCCTAATACATGAATGATGAAATTATTAAAACCAGACTACTTGAATTTTGAAAACAGTATTTACAGTAATAGTTACACTACTGACTAAACTGGTTTTATGTTAGTGTTGTTACTAATTATTTTATAAAATTTAATTATAGCTAATTCAGAGTACCTTTGTTTTAGTAGAACTATTTTGATATATTATACTCAACATTGGTTAAAATCAATAACTGTAATAATTTTTTAGTATTTTCATTCAAGCTCACATAACATAACTGTGCACGTGAATAAGCTGGTCCCCTACATTTAGCTTTCAAGGGGCGTTGTAAACTTTTGGAGATTGCGTTGTGATGTTCTTATTCATATTACCAGTCATGTATTTACTGAAATTTGATCTGGTATTGCATAGTGTTATTAAACAATGTTTGAAGCTGTGATTCTGACTACCCTGCAGTTAAACCATTTTGAGCATTCACTACATTATCTCTTTTTTGTTGCTTTAAACTGTTGAAATCCTTTTTCACAGCAAGTTTCTATGAGTTGCATTTGAAGACTTAAGGGCATCGGATGTTTGCTGCATTAAAAAAACCACTACACTTTGGCTCTGGAATTAGTGGGACAACACTTTTATTTGGATTCATTCTGACCAACACTTCTAATGATGGAATTTAGGTTACCCCATTTTAGTTTTGGTTATTTTTCTTTGGGCACCTTTCTCATGCAGCAAGTTAATGATGTGCTTAAGAGTCTTGACAATAATTTGACATTCTGGTTACTGGTATTGCAGTCAAGATGTTGCATCTAATGGCTGTTCATTTAGTAATCTTGCACTTTGGTGTTGGTGACGGTTTTGAAATCAGAAGATATTTTCATTTTTGGCTTTCAAGTTTATGTTGAGCTATTTCTGTAAATTTAAAAAAATAAATTTGCATCTGTCGGCAAGTTTTCCTGTTGGCCAATATAAGTGAAATATCCATTTTATTATGCAGCAGATCGGGTAAAACTTGCAAATTCAATATATTTAGTATTTACAGTAATGTTATTCAACTGTCGAAGTAAAAAATGTTTAAAATTTTTATGTAACTAATTAGTATGCAGGGATTGATCATTACTATATTAACCACTATTTATAGTCTCACAGAAATTAAAGTATGCACTAATGTATTGTACCCGGCCATTTGTGCAGTATATATTGTAAAATCTCAAAAGGTGCCATAATTAATTAGATCGGGTGTTGTCACTTATGATTTTCAGTAGCCAAAGTAGACAATTGCAATTGAATGGAGCACCTCTGAGTAGATATCCTGAAGGGACGCTATATCAAGTATTTCTGATTGATTGATTGATGGATGAAACACTAAGCAAAGGCAATGACTTGAGAGAAATGTGTTTAACTTTGCCAATTGGCCGGTCATCATCATAAGTTCATAGACTGCTTTTTGTCTATGAATCAAAATATCAAAACAAGAACTCTCCATTTATGAACAGAACAAGAAATCATTGCCAACTCAGCATTTAAAATGTGACCTTCAATTCAACACCTTTTGTGTATTAACTATAATAATAATAATAACAATGCTGCTCTACAATTACAATAATTGGTAATAATACTAATAATATGACTTAACTCATAATAGGTAATAACAATGGTTACCTAACATAATAGTTAATAATAATGTGCATTTCATAATTAATAATAATTATGAAACTATAGCTAATATAGCAGTCATAAAAACAACTAAGAGAAGCAGCCTTAAGTATGAAATGTTGACATACTCATTTACTTGTCCTTTTAGCAGTCCTCATCCTCAGCAACTGATTAAATGTATTACATAATACAATACGACTACATTTTGATATTGCCCTTCTTCCAAACTTCAGAAATGCGCATAGAGCAATGCGATAGAAGATCAATGTTGCCAAGCTATTCTGCGTGAATGACTAGCCCAAAGGTCGTTAGGAAGAAGCGACTGACAGTCTAAGTGGTTGCTCGATCTCCATACATTTCATTGTTAACAGTCGGAGCTCTCTTTAACGGTCATCATTGTGCCAGACTAGCAACTTAATTATAAAATATCTACTGATATAATAATATCAACGTGACTTTCAAAAGCAAAATGCCTACTAGAAATGTTAATGAACGGTTTTAGGTCATGAGATTGCACTACGAACAATAGCAAACAGAAAAGAAATTACAACCAATGATATTTAAAACACAATATATGTAGGAACTTGCAATTGCATTTTTCAATCTGGCAAGGTTAAGATGAGGTCAGGTGACTAGAGGCTGGTGTGAACCATTCCAGAAGGGCAGTTCAGCAATGGCTCGAACAATGAATTGCTCAGTTGACAGTAGTCAACGGTGAAACTAGAATCCCAACAACAGTGAGACAAAAGTTTATTATCAGTGCAGTCAGGGACCACCAGACGGCAAGCGGCTGGCTGTGCTTCTGAGTTAAGAAAGTCTACGCAAAGAGCATACGTACAAGACTGTATGTGACAAGGATGGCCAGGTCTCTACATTTAAACTCAGATCGAAAGACCCATCACCATAGCGGTAATGGGTCCATGTTTTATCTGCCCCTAAGACTGTATTAGTAGACCCTAAAATGTTGTCTATTGTTAAACGTCCTGCTCAACATATCTTCATTACCATTGCCAAATTTCTACCATTGCTGCACAAGCAATCACCAGCAAACTCATCTAGGAGAGAAAGCACAAACCAACTAAAAAGATAATAATTTACACCAACTTAGAAAATATACTAAATAAAAATTAAGATTGCAAAACAGCGAGAACCGATTTAAAAAACAAAAAGTTATCAAAGACTTACAGAGTGAAATCAATTTCTTAATTATTTTTGAAAAATCTGTGCTATAATTATACATAAATTATATAGCAAATAATAGAAAGTCAGGCGTATAACACAGCGAAAAGCCAACAAATATATCTTAAGCACTCAAGATATAATACAATATTTGAATATACAGAAATTGAACATCGTACACTGTTCAGAAACTCCAACGAGAAAGTAGAAAAAACAAACTACTAATTACAACAATTCCAGCAATTTCACATATTTGGGCAAGGAGATGGTCTTAATCTGTGCAAAGTATATAACTCCTCATTCATTATTGTAGCTCTTGTTGAACAATCAACTTACAGAGTCCTTCCATCAGAGTGTACTTATGAGTATGTCAGCCAACTGACAAGCTTACTTACTTTGTACACACGCAAAATTGGTCAAGACCTGACGAGATTCAATGGTGGGCATTCATTTAGTTTCATCCAGTTGCACTACATTAAAATCACGCTTTGTGTTAAGCGCTTAGGTTGTAAAAATTCTGCAGTATTAGCACTTCTTTCTACATTGCTGTTATTGATTCAAACAAAGACTAAATGCATCTGGACATTAGAAGATTTTACCTTGCAACATGTCTGCAGTGTGTAAATGTATGCTCCATGAAAAGGTCAGAAGCCAAAACATAAACTTCATTCCAGTGATTAAAATTATGCCACAGCAATGACGTAATTCCAAGTTTATAGTAAAATCCTAATAGTTATAACAATACACAACTAGTGCACAGATACGGAAATAAAACTAAAAAAACTACACTTGGGTATATGAAAATAACTCCAACATCTGTTGATTAATTAATACTGAGAGTCAACTGAGTAATGTATGACTTAGTCAACAGCAGTACCTTTAGACATATATATATACTGAGAAAGTAAATATACAATGTTCAGAAAAATTGCCACCATATACACTTGCAATCTAAACCTCTATAGCGTTACCATAATGATGCACAAGACACAGTTGTTCAAATATGCATACTCAAATCTGAATTTCGACAGAATGGGAACCAAAAACCCATCTTGGGTTTAGTCAGGGCGAAAACTAATTATAAAAATCACAGGGGTTCACGAACAGATATCAGTCGTGATCTTAGGGCAAACACACATATGCACGCACAAACTCTACTGCAGACTATATTGCAAGCACAAACTTATCGAACAGTTAAGTTAACATATTTTTTTCTGAAGTACTGTGCAGTACATTGGAAGCCCAATTTGATTATAATTGGCACAGAGGCATCACTAAAGAAATACTATAAGATTTCCAGCACCTTGCAACTGAACGCAAATACGAAATGGACAGTAATTAACAAAACTATCAATTACACACAGAAGAATTAGACAATCCATCTGTCAACAACACCTTGAACCATGACGTTGTAGGCGTATGAAGCAAATATTTCCTAAATTTAGATATCTGCTCGTTCGTATAAAATTCCTGCACTCAACGAGAACTGTTCTTTGTCATTCTGAATATCACATCAATAATACTTACTGTTACTGATTCCATTACAATACCAACAATAGAAAATATCCATCAGGATTAATGCAAAATTGCAAAAAATAAAAAATTCTTAATCAGCTGAAGAACCATCCTGTTATGAGAGTCTAAAGTAGGCCATACAGTATACAGCTGTCAGATTTGCCTGCGTTCATTGTTGTTGTTAGTGTGACTAGCATCTAGGATCAGATTAAAAGCAGGGCCATAGCGTAATGACAGAACATTATTTAGCAAGCCACTGCAGAACAGTGCTGTCATCATTATATATTTTTCAAGGATATGACAAGCTTCAGAATTTTTCTTCAGTAAAATACTGTTCATCGCAACTCATAAAACCTCGGAAAAGGTACTTTAAACTCACGAATTACAACCTTCTGACGAATACCTACACACAATACTAAACCAATTTAAAAAATCATAAAAATACACAGCTGGTAAAAACTCATACAGAATCAACCAACAAAACTGACAGCCAGAACTCTTTGATCGAAACAAAGCATACGTTCAACTGCAAATTGAAAATCTAAAACAAAACTAATTGAAAAGTAGCACCAGCAAGAGCCCATACTGGGAAGCAAAACAGCATCTCTACAAAAACACAGAACTACTACAGCAGCAAAAAAATGTAATCTGAAAAGCGGCAAACAAGATGAATACCAGACACACTCACTACTACTCAGGCTAAACTATTCAGCACCCAGTATCATCTTCGATTCATCATCTTTGCTGTTCTGGTCGGGTACATATGTGGCACAGAACAAAAGTATCTGCTTGAAGTCCTCAGAGGACAATTTTAGCATTTTTTGTCTCTGCTTCCTCTAGCATAAACTATCTATAGACAGTTCCATGGAAAACCCACATTGAACTTCTGAGTAAAAAATGACAAGTTATTTTGGCACAAATGACTATTTATATACACAGGCAGAAAATATTTGGCACGAAATGGACCTGCATGTCACCTCACATTCAACACAAAACCACACGGTCGATAATTGGAAGTGCTTGATAACATCAAAAATTATGCTGTAAATACTGCTTAAAAAGAACGTCGAATTACCTACATGTCACTGAACAACATAACATGAACAACATGTAAACTGTAAATCCAGTTCCAAACCGCATCTCAAAGAATATCTTACAGTACCAAGTAGAACAGCTCGACATAGGACCAAAGAATATAAAGAAGAGTGGTCAAGCACAGTATGACTGTATGGCAAATGAAGATGAAGAATGCAGGTGCTAAACACATAGTTCCTGTTTTCATTGCAAGAGATTGGTACCTGTTCAAATGGTTCACTTTGGTTCATGCTGAACATAAGATCAAAACTCGATGATGAACTGCTCAGAACTAAACAAATACTTACTGCACCAAAACTATCCTAAATACAGGAGAGTATCACAAGTGCCAGAAGCATATAGCAGTATCCAAGTGTATCTTGCAATATCAAAGAGCGTCTTCAGCATGTGAGGAATGGAATTGCAAGTGCAAATGTGTGTGGTTAATTTTAGTCACCAGTGTGCAGAGTATTACAGTTGTCCTACCTCACACAATAAAATATTTAAACAACAAGCAGACTGTTCACAATAGTATGCAGATTCATAAAGCCTCTAATATAGCAAATTTACAGAGCAACCCAAAGTCTAGCATCAATTTTTCTGCAAATTTATAAAGCCATTCAGGAAGACTGAGCTTAAGCAAAAATTAATTATAAAACTCCAGCGAGACTTACCGGAATAGGAACCCTATTCACGTCTAAGTTAATACCAAATACACAGTGAGGTTCTAAATAGGGAGCACCTGGTGTTTTCTAAGTTCAATGTGTGAATGTAGAACGTCGCAAATCAACTTTAAGACTAGAAAGAGACTCAAAATCAACATGTCATTAAAATGACAAAAGGACATAATTAGTCTCAGAAAGAAAAATATCAACGGAGAATAACTCACATCAATATTTAATTAACATCATCACTTAGATAGGGCATTCATCCTACTATCAAACACAATATATATAATATATATATATATATACATCATATATATATATATAAATATCAGATTTACATCACTTAGATCGATATCCTAAAAACTAACCAACATCAAAAATTTACAAAACAGGAAGGTTCATGCAATAAAACACTTTCAACTGCTGTAAGACAATTTTCCAGGGGTCAAAGATCTTCAGGTGAACCGATATAAAATGAAGTACTAGAACCACTTAAAAGCACCACTCAAACAAAACACGTCGGCATAAGTAAGCAAAAAAGGGCTCAGCGACATGCCGTCAAAAATACCAACACGGTTTAGAGATTCGGAATAGCATCAACAGAAACGCTTAGGTGGCCATCTTGGAATACAATGCTTGGTAACCAAACACACATCCAAAATTGAGCAACATGGGTTATAATTTGTGATAAATCCTCGAAACCTGGCAGCTGGGTTGGGTTTGGGTGAACGTGTGAGGCATTTCGCTGATGACTCTGGTAGACTACGTCAAGGCGTAACTAAATGACTAGGGCTCATAAACGACATCACTGTCATCACCATAGTATCATCATTACTACTTAATCATCACCACTGTCATCACCTTAATAATCATCAGCATCAGCAGTAAAAATGGCATAATAATTACCATGGCAGAGACAAAGTTGTTAGATGGGTCGAAAACAAAGGTGTATCGAACGCGGGAATAACAACAAGCGAAATCGGCTCTACTTGATCAGAGCCTGTAGCTTCTTGAATGGACTTGCGATGATCAGCTGCTTT
This sequence comes from Bimastos eiseni, assembly GCA_959347315.1. NCBI lineage: Eukaryota > Metazoa > Annelida > Clitellata > Crassiclitellata > Lumbricidae > Bimastos > Bimastos eiseni. The sequence goes on along the minus strand of OY365819.1, from coordinate 6,286,821 downwards.
CGGTTGTTCTTGGCTGTGCTCAGCTTCTTGGCGCTTGGTGCTGTAACCATGGTAACCGTGTTTTTGGACTGTGCAGATTCGCTGGTCGTCGTGGCGACGTAGATTCCCGGAGGCATCGTCGAGGACAGTGGAATCAAGGGAGGCGAACTGACGATGACGGGTTTTCTGGCCGAGGATGGATGCATGGCAGCTGGTTGTTCATAGGGGTTCTGAAGGAGCTTCGGCTGCGTCTCGATGACCTTGACGAGAAGGTTGTCGATGTAGTCTTCAAGGTCACGGATGTAAGAGTCCTTCCTGGAAATCTCGTTCGACTGATCCACGACAAGTTTTATGAGATCCTACAAAAGCAAGAATAAACCTAAACAGCTCATCGTCATTCTCCTATCTTGAGTGCTGTAGGCTGTATGCAACCTCAAAGGACACAGATCAGCTTCCACAGTTCCTGTCCATGTGGATCTAGATTCCAGCAGACCCCTTCAAACCTCTTGGCCAGATGGAGGCTTTGCACTCAAGACCCTCTAACAGTGGCTGATCAATAAACTTTGACATTACATTGCACATACACAGTGAACTTGCTGCTCTTTTATCATATAAGTACTACTATTATAATCTTTAAAATATACACACACAGTGACATGCACAAGGACATTTCTGTTCTTTTATTAGATTTACCTTTATTATTATTAATAAAGTTTAATTATCATCATAAGACGAATCCAACACAAGGCCAGTTCATGAGTTACCAGGTGAAGAGCTGGTAAAGAGAGAAACAGACGATTTACAGGAAGGCAAAGAGATAAAGCATTGGACAAACGTTGAATTCCTTAGAGGCAGCGACATGACCTCCTCATAAGAGCCCATGAACGACATCGTTGCATCGCGCCTCAACGAGAATACACTTAGCCAAAGACAGATACAAAGGTAGCATGGAACATTGAAGACAAGCAAGACCATGGCTGTAATGATACCATCATGGCTGACAGAAGAAGAGGAGCAGATGGCAGCAGCTCGACCGACAAAGTCTGAAGTGATCTGAATGAAATTACCTCTTTCTCATACGCGCTGAATCGATCGATCATCTCATTCGAGAGGATGTTCCTCGTCATCTGAAGTTCTCTCCTCGTCCTCTTGTATTCCTCCATCTCGTGCATCTCGTAAGCTGACACCTGTGGAGTGCTCCTCCCTGGATGACCGAGCGTGAAACACTTCACGCCGGAGCCTGTCATAATTTAACGCACAATGTTACCGCTGATAACTAACATTAACGACACATTGTTGTTAGTTCACTCGTTTCTACACTTTTCCATTCTTTCAGAATCACCCGAATTGACTCTCTATATGCTGGCTGTCCGACTGAGCTACCTGGATTGTATGCTATGCTCTACATCTCATCGTATTGGCCATAATACATAATTTCGACCACAGCTGCCTTAGTGTCACACCGCTTGCTGGGTCTTGCTCCTACCCTGCTCTGTAGCCCGACCATAGGTGCCATGGGCTTTCAATCTCTCCTCTTGGCTGAACAATGGTGCATCACAAGTCTCCAGATACAACTTTATTTAATCCAATTACATCATGCAACAGGATTGAACTTTCAATCTTTTTATTATGAATTTCAAGCCAACAGTTATTCTGTTAGATAAAGAAACTGTCATACATTTTACATACATTCCATTACCACTAAACTGTTAAATGAAAGAAAGTTTTAAATTTTACGACACTTAACAACAGCCCTTATATAATAAACAGCCAGATGCATACCATCTTTGAACCGTCTGAATTTGTCGTTGAATTTTTCCACCGATCCGGTCTTTGGTGACTCACATGACATCCTCTTTGCCTTCGTTTCTTCCACATTTCTCTCCATGCGGCTTTCGTCTCCACCAGGCCTTGTTCCTTCATCGCCAGTCAACTTATCACTGGACGAGATGAATTCTGGAGACGATGCAATGGAGTCGTCTGGTGGAAGGACGGAATCCGGAGTGTCCTCGGACAGCTCTACGAGGCTGGCTAAAGACGACATCTGGTCTTTGCCTGCCACAGCTGATGTAGGGAAATAAGGACACACATTTCACAGAACAAACATAGGTAGGTTCTCTATTTCTGCTTATATCCTCCTCTGAGGCCCATCTCTCTCTTCCCTCTTTTCTCTGTTCCCTGCTGCAGTTTGTGTTAACATGTTACATACTAATTTTAACATGTTTGATTTTATCCCAAACAAGCATTGTCATAATATTCCTCTGAATAGATACATCTGACTGAATTGACCATCTTCCACTGATGTTCTCTTCATGTGAGTGCAAAATAAAAATCCTTCACAATGTTATTGCACCAATCAACAACACAGCCAGCTGTACTATAATGGTTTCAGCATCATTCCCACCCTACTCCACACTTGTTTTCTGCTGCCAGCCAACAGAAGCAATAACACTTACTCGGCAGCAGTAGGTGTCCCCATGGATCCTGTCTGGGATCACCGAGTCTCAGCACTAAATGATAATCTGACAAACTGACTTCCAGACAGTGTAGCTTACTTTACAAGTTTAACATTTTAATGCCATCAAACCAACCCTGGAGTTTCTGGCAAAGTTACCACAAACCAACTAACTCAGCATTTATAATGCAAATAAAGCAGTCATCACAGAAAAATACCTAATTTCTCCAGATTAATCTTGACAAACACCATCAACGTTTTAGAAAAACACGGGATCACATGACCTGAAAACACTGTCATCTGTAAAGTAACGTAACATCTCAAGCGACTGAGTAAAGGCTGCCCACATTACCAATAAGTTAGGGCTGAGCATGTGTTTAACTCTTCTGATAGTCAACCATTAAATGCCAATTTCCCATGATGCAATAGGATTTCAATAATGCGACTTACAAGATCCCAAAGTCTTTGTAGGCTCAGTCAGAGAGTTACTATCGGTCAGTGACTTCTGCGACGCACTCTACAGTTCGTGACAAACAACAAGTATTTCAGCAACCTATAAAGTATTGAGATTTCCTTCTAATAGAATAAATAAGTCATCAATACTCCATTATTTAAAGTTATGTAAACTTGCACAATGCACCAATAAAGCACTAAAGGGTACATGTAAATAACATAACATCAACAAGCAAAATCAGCAAATGTAGATGTCTACATTTCCATTTTGTTCATAGCCATTCCCAATAAAATCTTTCAAGCCGTAATTAATCACAAAATGGCCGTCACTATATCAGATCAGACCAGACAGTGCATAATGCAAAGAAATACATATGAAAAAGACCAATCACATCAGATTTGTACTATGTTAATTGCTCATCAATGAGAGTCAAGTTGAGCAAATTTGAGAATGAAAAAAAATTAGCAATCAATAACTATAAGAAAATGATAATATACAAAACGATGAAAAGATTGCAAAAGAAACAAGACAAAGATCATATGTTGAAAGAAAAACAGCAAAAAATTAAGAAATGCAGACTATTCTAGTTTTGAGCTAAGTAAGTAGGAATGCAAGCAATAAACTCAGAATTAGGCAAACTGTAAGAAAATCAGCAAAAGCGGTGACAAAACCTTGATTGTGTGCATACTAGAGAAAATTAAATTGCTCGGATTACACAGTGTACTTAACTATAGTAACTTTTTACTTAATAAATGTTATTACTGACTTACTTACTGTTCATTATAACAGTTCACTCAACAAGTGTAACTGTTGACTTAATTTTTATAATTGCTTACTTAATTATAATCACTGTTTACTAAATAAAAACTATTTACTTAATGATCATTACTTGTGATTCATTATTACTTTTAAGATTTGAAACAACCAACAAACAGGACGAATTTCATTTCCTCCATCCAGACAACATAAGAGGCTTTGTAAGTAAGTGAGCAGACTGCTGCAAATTCTATTGAACCTACTAATCTGCCTTGTGCAACGTAATCTCCCTTCGAAGGACTGGCATTTATCCGGCTGTTAATCCCAAAACCTCGGCACCTTGTCACCTTTGTGCCCTCTGGAGACAGGCCTCGTGACAAGAAACGAAGATCTAACATAGACTTCCAACGTGAAAATGAAAACGCATGTTAACAACAAAATCAAACATGTTATGATTAGCGTGTAACATGTTAACATAAACTGAAACATGTTAAAGCAAAAAGGCAACAAGTTAATTAAATCTGAAAACCAGAAGCATAGCTAAACGAAGTGAAGTAAATTCCATAGAAGCAAGTGAAATGAAACTGAACTAATCAGTAAACTTCAACAATTCTATATCCTTAAATAAACGGTTAAAACCCAGAAAAAGCAATCAAAGAAACTGTGAAATTTGTATACACAGACAAAAGAAGCGAATAATCAGAGCAATAAAATTCACTTAACAAAAAGAAATCAAAATAAAAAAGGGAAAACCCCAACAAAAGAAAATAAGAAGAGGAGAAAGTTTAGACAGAGGAAATGAACACCACACCATGCAACATTGCAGTCAGAAGCATGCCTAACTAAACTAAAGAGCCAGACTTAATCACGGGCAAGTTCCACGTTGGCTGGTCAAGTGGCAAACTTGCAAGATCACACTCAGCAATTCTCTACACTTAGTAAAACTAAGCCAAATCCTTCAAAGTAACAAAGATTCACTCATCCAAAACAAGCCTCAGTCATCAGAGTATTATGAGATCCTGAGGTTCTAGGATCTTTCAACATACACATGGCGACAACAACTCTCTTTTCTTATATGGCAGTGTACATAAGAAAAACCAAAATTGTCTTCATAAATGGTCCCTGGACTGACTCTCACGCTGCTCCAGATGACAGTTCGGTTGTCATAATGAAACGAAGAGCAACTAACCTGAGCCGAAAACGCTCCACTGCTGACGTCTGATCTGCTGCCGGACTTGACGCTCAGATTGCTCTTGCTCGGCCACTTCATCGTCAGCTTGTCACCTAAATGCACAGATCAATGCAAAAGATAAGTACAATCATTATTTCAACCAACAGCCTATACCACACTTTGGTTTACAAGACATTTAAATAACTTCTTGTGAAAAAGTTTTACCTCATAGTAAATGCATGTGTGAACACATGTAATGTACTTTTATCATAATACCCAATAGTGCTGCGTACGCATTGTAAATTAAATCGGTCCCTTGTTTAATGATGACCACTAGACATGACAGTCTATCGGTAAGAGTGCTCATCCCTTGTAACGTTACATTACACCTCATCAACAGAAGAGCACTGGCAAGCAACAATATCCTTACTGGAATGCTCTTAAAATCAATGCCAGGCATGACATGAACATCAGCGCTTCAGTGGCCACATCATATTCATTCATACAAAACAAATTATAAAGCACTCTTTCAGGGGTAACTACTCAAAGCGCCTCCAACTCCAGACCGGACAAAAAGGTAAGCTTTGAAATGGCCATAAAATGTAAAACTACATGGCCTAGGAAACAGACGAAACTCTAAAGAGAGAAAGGCCTTTCCAAATGAGGGCCTACCACAAACAATGCACAAATTTCCATAGCTGCTGTATGGGTAAGTGGAACGAGAAGAATCTCCTCTCAGCAGAACAACGGGAGCGACCACAAAGGGCCTTCAATACTAGATAACAGAAGTCTATTGGGCAGGCTGGTGCAAGGCCAAGCTGGCATCTCCAGACCAGAGAGACAACTCTATACTCAATGACTGTTAGTCAACACAGGCTGTCCTATAGAACTTGCCATCAGACAATTTATGTCATCAGACAATTTATGCCTTAGAGCAACTCTCTCCAACCAGAACTACAGTCGTCTGCTCTTCACAGACATAAATGCTTTATTGAATCTGATGGAACTGTCTTGTTTGGGGGAAGCCAAGTAATGATTCCATTAAAAGCAAATCAATGTAGAACAGCTCTTCAGGTATACGCCATGATGCAACCTAATGCTTCTATATTACAAGTATGAGTACATGTATGCCATTACATATGCAAACCATGAACCAGTATGCATGTGTATGCTCATACATATGCAAGGATGAACAGACATGTATGTGTGTATGTTCACACATATGCAAGTAAGAACTGGTATGTATGTGAATGTTCATACATGTGCAACCATGAACCGGTATGCATGTGTGTCAGCATGAAAAATATGCGAGTATGAACCTAGGATATAAGTGTATCTACAAAGATAAGCATTAAGCAAGCATTTTAACAGATATGTAAAAGCGTATGCAGTAACACATGATGTGATGTACAAATATGCAATGGCGCATATGCACCCATGTATATATCTGAATAATTGCATAAGTAATGCCTATCAAAGCTCTTTTCATGGATGTCAGTGTGAAATTTTATTTTGTAGCCAGATATCAAAATTAATTTCACCTCGAAATAACACTCACCATATGTCACATGTTAAAGCAAGTCAATTTATTTTTTTTGCCTGCTATTAAGCTCCTAAATTGAACAAGACTCTGCAGAAAAACTAATTCTCAGTGCTCAGTCGATCTCCAAAAATGACGCAAAAAACTGAAATTGGTTCCAGTTAACACTTATAAATAAGCTCTGTTGAACAGCAGACACTACTGTCGCTAAAATGCTCGGTCCACACAGTTAAAATCACCCTGGCATGGAATCCCAGGACTTCACTTAACCCAAGGAGGGTACTTGACTCCCATTCCTTCTAGGTGGCTTCAGAATTTTCTGTCTAAGTACTCATAATTAAATCCAATGACTTCTCTAATAATCCAATATATTGACTTCTATGGTGCCATTATCATCATGTCCAAGACATCATTAGATGGCTCTTCAGAGTAAAACTATTGCTATTTCATAATTGATTCTAAAATCGAGGTTAAATTCCAACAGCATGAAGGTCAAACAGAAAAAAAACATCCCTTAAGTGAGCTCTTAGGCAGTCATGGATATTAAACATCAGCAACTTCGTTTTCTTAGCCTCGGCATATGAGGTCTGATGTTTCCCTCACCATCTCATTTTTCCACTGACATTGTACAGTCAGTGTACTCATTTCAGTTAGTTCGTCAGAGGGAGCACAGGTGGAGCAGAAATCTGTAAAAAAATATCTGCCATGGCAAGATTTTAACAACAGAGAGATTAAATTACCTAAAGCAAACTACACACAATTGCATACTAACACCTGAAATCTTACTCAACAATGTCAGTATATGTATGTAATCAAACATTTATATAGCACCCCTTCAAGATATCTACTCAGAGGCGATGTGTAGACTGATTATTACAGGCGCTGATAAATTATAAATTATATAGTAACAAGCATTTAGTAGCAACAGTAGTTCCACACTTCACAACACAAACATGTAACACAGGGTTACTTACCGACTGTATGAGCAAGACTTTTGATTGACATTGACTTGGTTGCCTTTTCTGACTTGTTGAGGCCGATGTAACTTCCAGACAGACTGTGTACCATGAAGGCGACCGTTAGTTCGATCTCACCGCGATTCTTCTCTGGTTTCGTAGAACCTGGTTTACCCTTTAGCACGTACCATCTGTAACATGTCATATTTTCGATTAGATCAATACGTCGATCAATAATAAAACTGCAGAATATATCCACAGATAATTCTTTTACGAATTAATAATAATTTATTCTTTTTTATTGTTGCTCTGTTCGTGGTTTTCATAAATTTTCTTTCCTGGTAGTAAATAGACATTTTTTTAAAGAAACTTAATCTGAAAGACACCGATGCAAGAAAACAGATAACAGACAAATGATCAAAAGTCATTACAAATAACAATAAATAGGTTAAAAATAAAATGAATGCTAAATAATCATAATAAACATAATTTTAATGTTAAATATAATAAACATAATTTTAATGTTAAATATAATAAACATAATTTTAATGTTAAATATAATAAACACAATAATAATGTGATGCCTCTTTCCAACAGTACCTAAAGACCATTTTGTAAGATCGAGACATGTTTTAGTTAGTAAATACAAGTAAAATAACACATTTAAATAATTTCTTAATACACGAAAATGTGAGGTTTCACATTTGGAACAATCAGAACTCAGAACAGGACATGACAAATGTACATCCAAATAGTCTACCCAGCAGTGCCTATATAGTATTATGCCAAATATAAAAAATCTTAATGAAGAGAATAAACAAAAATGACGTTAAATAATTACATGGAGAAAAATCTGCACTGAAACAATGATGTTTCTACAATACTTGCCGATTTCGAGGTCGGTCATAGATTTGAAATTGATCCAGAGGAATGGCAACTTGACCAAGGAACTCATCAAGACCGAGCAGATTGCGATGATGAACGCCGATCTTTAAGACGGACTTTTGTTCTGACATGGGACTGCAAAACGCACATAAAACAACAGATTGAAACTGTAATTTTGCTGAACATTATTATAGGCGTCGCTCAAAATCAGTGGCGCTCCGGACCCAGGTCGGCAACTAGGTGGTAAATAAGAAGGTCTTAAGGCGTCTTCAAAACTGAGCAGGGGAGAGAACTAGCAGCGCAACTTGAAGAGGGAGACTGTTCCAACTGGAGTGACCACACAAGCAAAGATCCTTGTGACATTAATAACCAACCAAACCATTTTCACCTATAAATGCTTTACAAAGATCCAGCAACATGAGATCATTGCATAATAGTCCACATTCAGGATGCTCAAAAGAACATGAGATTGGATAGTGTAGTGGTAAGAGTGTTGGACTGTCAGTCGAGAGGTAAGGGATTCAAGTCCTGGCAGGGACAGAAATCTGGTCTCATATTTCTGCTCCACATGTGCCCATAGAAAAATCAGCTAAAATGAGTGCACTGGCCACAGACCGTTGGTGGGATGATGTGACGGCAAGGAAGAGGACTGGCAGTCAGCTTTAACCTTCAGGAATGCTAAGAGACTTTCATCATCTTCTTCTTCATAAACATACCAGTTAATATAATTAGCACTCAGGAAGCATATAAAAACACGCTGGGTTCCAGATGGCAAATGAATATTCTGGCAATGGCTGCTGCCACAATGATTACTAAATGCTGCTAATTGCACCACAAACAATGATGGCCTGTTGTTAGACAAAGAAGGACTGTAGCCATTGTATTATGAATGCAATCGACGTCATCGCAGGGAAGCCTAGGTAGTGAGAGAAGAAGAATTGAAACAAGTGCACTCACAAGTCGCACTCCTCCTGCCACTCCGGATCTTTGCTTTTCTCCTTGATCGACGTGTGATACTTATCTTTGCCCAGATGCATCGTGGCATAGCAGTCGTTCGTCCCTACAGGAAAACAGAAATTATTACCACCAGGGTCGACGCTATGCAACAGAATCATAACTTCATTTGCCTCACCTCATTTAAGTCCCAACTCAGGGCTAACTGGAGACTTTCCTCTTTTCTGTTTAGCTATGTGTTGAGCCGTGAGCGCATCTGATAGCGAGTGGCACTATATAAGTTTTCCATAACAATTATAATACAAAATTTACAATTACAACTTAACACTGGCAAAGCAATGACTAATTTTTAAGACACTGGTATATATATATGGTGGCCGAAAATTGTTCTGGCGTTTTGTGGCAGTTCGATGAAGCAGATATGTCTTCGAGTGAGTGTTGCGTTTTAACCTCACAGTCCATTTACAGGATTTTATAAGTCTTCCTAAGGCTGGGTAGGACAGAGTTGTCAGTATTGCTTATCTTGCTGATGATCAACCATTTGTATACATGTAGGCATGCACGTACATACAATGCATGCGTGTGTGCAGCATGCATGTATGTATATGTATGTATGTATTTGCATGTACATGTCTGAGCACTTGTACAGCGCCCTTTAAGTCCCTCTGGCAGTGAGTCATGCCAAGCTGCTTAATTAGAAAATGGCCTTTAGTAATTTAATCTGAAACTCTGTTGGTGGGTTGTGATTAACAGATGCTTCTGCTTCACTTCCAATGGTGCTTAAGTCGAGCTCTAAAAGCCAACATATATCAGATCACAAACCGCGCAGATGTTTATATCCAACAATCCTTCAGCAGAGTTGACTGCGCCATCTTGGCACCATAGAGAGCGAGATGGGGAGGTACCAGAGAAGGGGTCAACTAAGGCCAGTCACTGCATGTTATAACATCATAACAGGGAGATAAAAAGTCGGCTAATGACAGCCAAGAAGGGCTCCTGTCATGTAGTATCCAGTGCAGAGGTCGATGTATGTATGAGGCCTACCTGCTTTGCCTTTACACAGCAGATTCTGCGCTCTGTGAACTGCAAAGACAGACAAAACAAGCCAACCAATCACTACATGATTCAATTTACATATACATTCAATTTACATATTATATACAGACGAAATGTCTCATACACGGCAGACATCAATGTGGCGGCAGACATCAATGTGGCTAGATCATCACAGAGCATTGTTTGTCTGCTGTATCAAGTTGTTAAGCAAAAGCATTGCTGTGTGCAATGACACGATTATATAAGCCAGGTTGGATTAGGAAGGATGTGTATGTGCAATTGTGCATGTGTGAATGTGTGTAAGTGTAGGTGTGGATGTTTGTGTATGTGTGCGTGTGTGCTGTGACTCTTTGTCACACATAAGCATATTGACTTTCAGAGGACCTTATATCATTAGCATACATATATCTACATGAATATAATATTTATTTATATATATGCATATCCATTATATCATTAGCATATATATATATCTACATGAATATATATATATATATCTATATATATATATACACATATATATTTATACGGATTATGGACAGGCAAATTCCATTTCCCCTTGAACCTAACATCTGAAGCTGCTGCATAGATCACCAGCATCCAGGCTCCTCCGGATTCATCACATCCACTACAGTTAGCATCTGACCACCTGTCAGTTGGCATTGGCCAAGCAAAATATCTTAGCATCCAGGCAATAAGTGTACTGCTAATATAAGCCATACTGGACTCCTTAGTACATTACAGAACTGTGTCAGGGCGTGCCCTGACACAGGGAGGGATGGCATAAACAAAAAAGAAGCGCAATCCCTTCAGCTATGTCTGAGAAGCAGCCATGGGTATGCAGAAGTGTTAGCAACTTCATACTTCTGAGCTTCTTCATATGATGGTAGGTGACAAATCCTCTCCCTTGTCACCGGCTCTTCCCACAGACAGTCAGTTGAATAGGCTAAGAGGCACAATAATTGGGGAAGAAATCTGGAAAGGAATGTCTACCCTGGCAGCAGGGATTTGAACCCTGACCTACAAATTGACAGTCCACCACTCTACTACTAGACTATGATGAGTTCATGCTTAAAACACCTTCTATTGAATAACAATGGGACTTCAGTTGTCATCCTGGAATAACACAGAATAGAATGACCAGAGCACAGGTCTGAGCCAAGGGACCTTGAGCTACTCCTTAATTAACAACATACTGGACTAACTGGAATTGTATTTTAATATATACTATATAATATATATATATAATTTATTCCTTGTTTCCCAGCACTTAATGAGCACCCCTCTAATAAGCACCTTCTAAATAGCACCCTCTAATTCTAATAGCACCCTCTAACACTCCTATTCATGGGAACTACCAATCTAAATAACTTCTGGGACAAAGAACAGTTTCTAATGTTTGTGAAATGCCTGTGAAGGGTCTTTGGTTAAGAGAACGTGCATAGATATGAAGGGAGAAATTATTCCATGTGATGGGTCCAACCTCGAAATACCATAAAATATCATAACATTGCAAATTACGAAATGCAATTTAAGACACAATTTTTTGTTGCCACACACAAAACATTATATAAGTACAACCTGAAGTTGAAGATAACCAAGAACAATTGAACTACTATAATAGTAGGAAGTGGCATAGTTCTTCAATGTATACAGTTGTCAAGTGTTTAAGTGCAGCCCAATAGCACAAATCACACAGCAGCCCTGCAGATGAATAAGAACAGTTGGCAGAAGAAGAAAAGGAATGACTTGTAACTTCTGCACCAAGGTCTTCTATTCCCCACGGATTCAGAAGACCAGACACGATCAACCCCACCACATATACACACACACACTTACACACACACTTACACACACACTTACACACACAACCATGCAACCAAGCACACGCAATTAATCTCTTGGATGAGTATGTGCACAGTTTTAAACAAACTGAGAGTGCATATAAATATAAAGTCTTAACCAGAAGAAATAATGCCTTTGTAGATTACAAATATATATATATATATGTATATATATATATATATATATAATCATTTTTCCAGCATACACAAGGCTGTCCTTAGTGTCCTACTTAGGCTGCCTATTAAGGCTATCTAATAGACTACATCTCTGGAACTGACCAGATGGTGGATCTGTTTTCCAAGGAATTCCAACTAATGTATAGTACAGCAGCACAATAAAAGCTTAAAGATTAGATTAGATTTCATCAAAAGATGCATAACGTTTACCACTGTAAATGCAAAATTGGCAAGAATGCCTATAATGCAGTATTTTAGTAGTCAAAATACGAGCACAGAAAGGGTCGCAAAATGCCAAAGATTACCAAAATTAATGTTGTTAATATGTTTAAGGATAAACAACAGACAACTTGTGAGATGCTAATTTTTCCAGACCTCAAAAATCTTATCAGTTATTTAGCAATGGGTAGTGGAATAAGAGCTAGAGGGTTGACACCCTAACCCCTCTTAGACAACTGAAACACTGATATAATGGATTCTTAACCTGTCATACCACACTTCATCTCACACTTTGGTGGTCAATGCATCTATGGAGAGTCAGTCACTTAAACCGTTCCTTGGCTTACACTCACTAAGCAGAACCTCAAATAGGCAATGTTGTAAATGGATTCATTTCCACTTATTTGCATTCGTTTGGGCCCCTCAACCGAAATTCTGGGCCTTTGTGCAGAGAAATTCCGGAATCCTAGGCAGAACACTCTTAAAACATGTTTTATAGCAAAGTATCACAAATAAGCTAATATTCAGATGCCTACAGTTTAAATTATTGCAGTTAATTGTCAGCAATATTATATTAAACAAATCATAAATAATGAACTTCATTTGCATGATCATAACACCTTTTATAAATTGATTGTGGGCCTGAAACCCTAAGAATCGCGGGGCCCCTGGGCACTCCACCACCCCCACAGCTACCCACTTGCATTTGTTATTTGCATTTGCATAGCTCAACCAAAAACAGCCAAGTGACAAACAATCACGGATAAAATTTCATGTGAATTGCACGGTACTGTGACAAACACAGATGATCTGAAGAACACAGGGCAACCTGACCCAACTTAGCCTTCCATGACTTACACAACTTAGCCTTCCATGACTTACACAACTTAGCCTTCCATGACCTGACCCAACTTAGCCTTCCATGACCTGACCCTACTTATCCTTCCGTTCCCAGAGCGTATGAACACCAAAACAACTTGATGAATTATAATAGCTCTAAACTGCTGGGTCTGCAGTTCATGCTTCTAGCAAAAACATCAATCAAACCACGTGACGACCATGAGCCAGAGGAGTTTGCAGAGAGGCAACAAGCAGTCTATAAACGTACTATAATAATTACAGGAGTCAACGCAATGGTAAACAAGCTTTACATTCACCTTTCACGGAGGAGGCTAATTTGTTGAACAAGTCCTTCATGCGCTGTTGATAAGCACCATCAATTTACGCATACCATAGTTATTAGATTGTGGCATTAAAAATGGGCTATACAGTTATATATGCAATATATAACTATATATACAGACTTAACAATAATAGTGTTTTTACAGCTCACTTGGTAACCAGTCTATTTTTTCACTTAGGAAGGAAAGGGTACAGAGAGACAAAATAGATCTAAACAATGACAGAGAATGACATAATAGCACTAAGACTACATGTATATAAAAATACTGAGACAGACAGAAAGACAAACAAACACACAGGCCACATGTATATACAGAAATACTGAGACAAACAGCAAGACAGACATGTATACAAACATATAAGCTGGCAAATAGACTGGTACACAGATCTGCAGCTATCTGAATACCCAGGGAATGACGTTTTCATCCAAAGGATGCAAGGATATTGTTAAGGTCATAAATTCACTCCAAAATGTCTCATTAACACAGACATCAACATTAACATCCTCCCTTAACAAGTATTATTTTCCCACAATGTAGGCATCACCCATTTTCTTCTTCTGTATCATCGTCGCCGCCGCCGTCGTCGTCGTCGTCGTCATCATCACCATCATCACCATCATCATCATCATCATCATCATCACTACTATTATTCATCTGACTTCTATACAGCCAGTGTCTAATACACGAGGGTTTAAACTGGTGGCATTCCAAAATCAAGCCACAATCAGGTTACACGATTAATTAAGCGTCGTCTACTAAGAGGAAAACAGCCTATGGTGGAGAGTGGAGACACTGGAAAAGCAATTTGAAAAACGTTGAGAGGAAAATGACACAAGACAAATACAATAATTGCTGTTGAAGTACGCTCTTAGCAGGTTGTTGGCAGGACCTCCCTCTCTGCAATGTGCATCAATTCCTACTCATTGTTATTTGTCTTCCAAACATTTCATCATCAGCAGCAGCAGCTGTTCCACCACCACGTCTACCACCAACACAACTACAACCACCGCATACAACACCGCTGGTTCCTGGCACCAACAATCTTGCGACGACAGATGCAAATAAAAGATCTCCATCTTTTGATCATTTGTCAAATCAATTGCATTTCTCTTGTATGGTCATTCACGTCTCGTTCGTCTTGTCTCTGTTTATCTCGTCCATCCACACTTCCATCACATCCAAATCATTAGCATAACAACATCGTCATAATAAATGCATTGCCCATTTCCATTGCCATCAATCCCGTCACTTGCCAGCTTGCATTCATTTTGTGTCGTACTATATCAGGAGCTTGGGACAGCGATTGCCACGGGGTTCCTAAGAAGTCAGCGGTGGGGGAAGCATCATAAGTTCCTTGTGCTCATAGCATTTCCCATGGGCACTTGGTGAAACCTGATGTGGGCTCTACACGGGTTCAATAATAATTAATAGAACCCATATGCTGCAGTCAGTCACATAATACAGCACCCCTTTCTTAGGACATGCATATTTGCTACAGCACGATATAAATCCTCTTATAATTACTACCATCATTACTACTATTGCTACTAGTATTATTACTATGCAACTGTTACTATCGCTAATTAATATTATTATGTGGGCTCACAGGGCATGCTGATAGGGCAGCAAGCAAGGAAGGCTTGGGACAGAGCTTTGAAAGGCAAAGCATTTTGAAGCTTGCCATTCTTACCATCAACTAATTCTTTGTCAGTGTTTCAGTTGTCTGAGGTTCAACCACCCCCCCTTAGCAAAGTAACTGAACAGTTGTTATGAGTCATGTCTTGACTTAATTCAAATTTCACCTGTCAATCTCAATCCACCATGGATCCATCCATCTATCAATTAATACCCAACCCACCCAGTGAACAAACATAACTGTAAGGGTCTGTAAACTACATTTAATGTAATTTTTATGCATCTATTTTGGTGCAAGAGTTGTTTCACATGTAACATATGAACAACATTCAGATTTGACTAACAATCAGGTTCTCTGATAATCTGTCAATTTTCAGGTCCACGGCTCTTTTTGATAACAACAGCACTGTAAAACAGTCAATCAAAACCATTGTTCATCAGTAGTTCATGCTATTGTCAGCAACTATTGAATAGTAATAATGGCCATCATCGGCTGAAGCTGTGATAGTACTATAAAACTTGTTCTTGCATGAACAGTAAACATACATTAGCAAAAGCATTACACTTCCTGCTCTCAATTATGGTTTCCAGTGCTGTAGTGCTTTTATGGTTTCCAGTGCTGTAGTGCTTCTGATACCGACACGACCATCACGGTGGCCATATCAGTATCCCCACCATACAACCCCTACCATCGCCATATAAACCTCAGAGTCGTTATCTCGCTTTGTGCAGCAGGCTTGCATCCTGCTTCGCAATTACTGATTGTCAACAGTCGAGTGTTAAAAACCTACGGATCTGAGGCAGAAAACGAAAAATAGCGCTGCATAATTTGGGGTCGTATGACATGCAGACACCATGCAAAAGAAGAACAACGACCCACCGGTTATGTTGATGTGCGTTGGCGACCACATTGTTCCTCACTCGTGTACAAGTGCGCTACAAGATCGCTACACAAACTGGGCAAAGTCAAACTATAGGCGTCCACTGGCCGTTGTCAGTAATTCGGTCATATAAAGGCGAAGTGATTGGAAGTTCTCGGAACTCAAACATAAATACTGATCACGCTCGGGTCTTTAAATGTCCGACCGACCCAACGAGCCAGCGACCGAGTACAGTGCCACCGTTCCCGCTGTACCTCAACTCAACAAAATCTGCGTCTCCGATCCTGTTGAATATTAAAACAGGTCGGCATGCAATTCTAGGAATCATACGTCTAACGGCGGCGATAAAAGTTTTCTCGGACGCCAACAGTTTAAAAGAAATACGACCATCCCAAATAACTAATCAACTATGGCGATGATTAGCGGTCATCTGGGTCAAGTCATGCATAATAGAATATGGGTGGGTCATGTGCTGCAGAAACAGCGGAGATGCTGTCACAGCATGAAGATGTTCGAGAGTATACGGTTTGCAGTTACGCAATTCAAGTAATTAGCGCCATCTATGTGTGTATGAAATACGAGCCTAATATTGAACGAATTCCAACATCTCGTACCTAAGTCAACACATTCAATCAATATAATGATTTTCCAAAAACCTGTTTCAACCAGCGCAACGTCGGGTTCCCCAGCTAGTTGTCAATAATAAGTTCAGTTAGTTCACTGTTTATCATAATAATCATTTTATTTCTATGTTGTCTAGATATAAAATAATTAGTTTTGGATCAGTTCAATGAGAGTTTCTTTGCTCTGAACCAGTCAGTAACAGTTTTTCATTTATTATCCGCTGTGTGCGTGTATCAAATACTCCAGGGAGGCGTTGGAAAGAAATAGTCTAGGCCCGACATTTGAATCATCAGCGACGGAGATGAAATGGAGATAGTCAGATAGATTATGTGCTTGGGAGGTCATTAATGTAGCTGACATAAAGGTGAGGTGTAATTTTATATTATATGTAATTAAATTTAGAGAAAATACTTGAATAAACCACTTGATGACGAAGATATTCGTTTATTGTCATAGTATAATATAGACACATGCCTACCAGATGTCATATCGCATCGATCGTGGCTTACAATGAAATAGAGTATCTAGGACTTCATTAGAATGTCATTCGAACTGTCTTTGGCGGACATTTCTTGTCCTTTCTGGGCAGTTCATGACCGTTGGTCCGCGATATTAGGCTACATTGGCGTTTAGTAGGTGGTGGAAACAGAAGGCTCAGCGCCTGGCTAGGCCTATGGTTCCTCTCACTGTTCGGTAGATGACGCGGCTCAGCCGATCCTACACTATTCTCCATAGTAGGACTACCAATCGCATCGTGACTTCGGTGAAAACAAGTCTTCCACCTAGAGAATGTAACAGATTGTTTACACGTTTTCATTCAGTAATTGGATTTACCACTGTGATTATGACAATTGAGCATAGTGCGATGGAGTTAAATGGGCCCTAATTAAGATTACAGGACGACGCGTGTTCACTAGTTTGACATTTACACACAATACCTCTCACAGACAGCGATTATATATGGATTGATGTCGACCACGAAAGGAGGTTGTGCATGTACGAGCTTTGAAGAGAATGCGTTGTCCGATATAACGACGGTATACTTTGATGATGACGACAGAGACGTCAGCACTGGCTGAATTGATGACGTCAACACTGACTGCATTTATAAAAATAGCTGCAGTCATTTGTGACATCATCAAAACCTACAGAACCAAGGTAGGGTCGACGGCAGCGACCTTGACATCCACAAGATGTCGCTAAACGCTGTCACCAAGTCTTCTTCAGTCTTTGTCACTGACACTTTTCTATAAATCTCTGTCTCTGTCTTTGTATATGCCCGCCTGTCTGTCTTGCAATTTCCGCCGGATTCCACAGGACCATAGACGAGCATTGCTTTTGAATTTCTGATTGATTCAATTCTTAGTCTGATTGCTTAGTAATTTCAACGGCCCACTTGTGCATATGAAATGCCTATATGTGCGGTTGATACTATCAGAGGCATCGCGTAAATCTATGTAGTCCCGAGTTCTTAAGCAAACTGTGGGACTATATAAACTTACAAGCTGCCTTTGCTTTTTCATGCGTAATGAGGGTCGATACTGAAATAAAAAGAAGATATTTGCGCTCATATAATGCGACATAACGTAGTGCTTAGTCGGTCGATGTGAATTCGACCCCTTGACAAGATGTTTGCCCACACGTCGCATGTCTATTATAGGCCTCTCTGTCACAAGCGGTCCCTATAATATAATTTGAAATGGACTCAAGCTGGGAAGTAGATCTAAACGGAAGGCAATTTTACAAGTTGATCGGCTCACATCTTGTCCATGCAGTCGAAATAGATTGAGCATAAGACAGTTTTTTACTCATTGTAGCCCCAGGTGTTTATATAAGTAAAGAAGAAGGTCAATCTCACAATCCAGCCTTCATTTTCTTAGCCTCGGCATATGATAGCGGGTGTCCATTTCACTCCCTCGCCGTCTCATCTTCCCACCGACAGTGTAAGTAAGTAAGTAAGTAAGTAACTAAATAAGTAAGTATATTCTTTAATCAGACGTCTGCAAACGCACGGCATGTAAAACGGCCATGAGTTGGATAGAGGCTCAGAAGAAGCAGAGATCTCGAACGAAATTCATGCTCTGGTGAGGATTTGAACCCCACTGATCACTAAAACATCGAGCACTTCGTATAACTATAGACAGGATATAAAATGTAACAATGATGTACCATACTTACTCACGCCATACTGGAGACTTTCCCTATCGGTTCTGATGACGTCATACGCTAAGATGCTTCTAAACACCATACAAATTACAACACGAAAAGTGTGTCGGTTCCAGTGATGCTCTGCCACCTCAGCTTTCGATTAGCACCAGTCCCAAGCGGAAATAAAGGAGTAGGGCAACGTCGACGACCATGACAGTCATAAGATGCTGAAAACCACAAGGCCTATATTTCATACGCTGAACTTCAGTCGCAGCTCCCATGGCAACACAAGCTGCAGTAACAGCAAGTTTAGACCTATAGATGTGGCGGATAGGCTTGCATCAGAGCAAGCGCGATGGCAGACGAAGCTGGAACTGACCGGTTACGAGTATACGATGGTCCTTAAGAAGGGACGCCGACACAGAGTGACCACTGACCAGGTTGACCAACAACACGCAACTGAGGAAGCGACGCAAATATAACGCGTAATAACACCATCTACGCCCATATAGACATGTCCACCAATTATTGCGAACAGGTAAGTAATTTTAATGTCACATATACATACGCATGTTTGTTTACTAAGATATATATATATATATATATATATATATATATGGAACAGTTGGCACAACGTTATGCATACATGTAATTAACGGTCTCCCCATACATTAATGCGTATACGTGCATATGTGTGGGACTGGGGAGCTGCCAGGTGTCGCACGAGAACGGGTCTATTCCTAACTTCCTAAGGCGATCTGCTGAATTTTGTTATCTCTATAGTTAAACGACAGAATGTGGACGATATAGAGGAGGAGTAGGGAAAGAGGGGAGGAGAGATGAGGGAGGGGAGGAAGGACGACACTTTTACGAGTTTGTCCAGCCCGAAAAGAGCCCTCAGGTGATGTCACAGTCGTCAAATGTTCGTCATTATATCATCTTACGTCTCTCTCTCTCTCTCTCACACACTCACTAACATGCACATGCTTATATACGTGTATATGGGCCTATCGATGGGGATGAACAACGCATATGGTGTAGGGGGGGGGGCTAAAAAATAAAATGTTTGCATGCCTTTATATATAGGCCTGCATGTATGTCGCCGCACGGGGTCTGTACATTTTATAACTGCGCAATATGTTCTCACGCCAAGGCGTTACAGGCCGTTCTAAAAACCATCGTTTAAAATTAAAAGTCGAAGTTGTTCGGCAATTCTAATAGCTAGCATTGGCTACAGGCCTACTTTGTTTGAGTAGTTAAGTAAATCTAGAGGTTATAATATTTCATATATTTTCATCAGCGTTTCTTTGTTTTCACTTTGAATTTAGATGTGTCTCGCATAATTGCTTCGCGAGCACCTTCGACCTCCAAATGCGAATACGATGACAATGATGAAGACGTGGTGATGATGATGACGACGATGGAAACGATGACAGCGAAGATGACTATAATTATGATGTCGCACTGACCCGTACGGGCTTCTTCGGAGCCACAGCTGAGCTGTGGTTACTTTCAAGGACTCTTTCGCACGGTGAGATACCCGATATATCAAGTCGAAAGGAGTTTAAACGCCTAGAGCGACTCTGTGAGAATATGTCAAAAGGGTAGGGGTAAATGCCCAGGGTCAGGAGACATTTAGGAGTCCGGACCGGACTTGCAAGCAACTAATGCAAAATATTAATATCAGTTATAGAAATTCACGATTTTATACTTTTTTAAATATAATAATTATTGCTAACCCCTTTGCAACAATCGGTTTAAACTTTAAGCATCTGAATACTACCGTATCAATATTTGCAATATAACACGCCAACTTTTAAGTCTAAGATGCCCGTGAATGCTCTGCCTAGAGAGGCGAAATATCAATGCCAAGGGGCCCGAAATTTCTGCCAATGGACCTGCTGCTTCTCCGATTGATTAACTGTTATAAAAACCTCAAATAAGATCAAATACTGTTGTTAAACATATACGCAGTAATTAACCAATAATAATTAACGTGTGGTTAACTGCTCGATTAACACACGGATATAACACTCGAGTGTGAGAGAGAGTTCTCCAAATTAATAGTTCAACCAAAGATTCTGTTTAGTCTTTGAATACTTCATTTAGTTTTAAATGTTCAAAACCAAACGTCCAGTCATAAACACAACGCAAAAGTTCCAGCAACTGTACAACAGGAAGCCACCTCGTCGCCTATCGCCAGATGGCTGGCTATCAACAAACGTCACTCGCAGTACTCCTGCGTCATTAATAGTTTACGGTGTCATTTGATTCGCAAACCTGCAGTACAAACAAAACATGGTTAAGTTATTATAATATTAGAATATATCAGTATGGGCCCATAAAGAAATTTAAGCCCACACTTTTAGATGCGTTTGCAGTTCACGTTCCAGATTTGAACCCTAGAATATTTGTCAATTTCCGTTCGTGAATATACTGGTGCCCTGCGCTTAACTCTGCTAATAGTCCTCTAGAATTATTTGAAGAATAATAAATTAACGAGCATAATAATATTATGCTGGTATTATGCTCATAATAATATTATGGTCAAATCAATTTTGAGTGGCAAATAATTATGTGATAGTCAAAATTAATTTTACCATACCTTAGACTACAGCCTAGGTAGCATACAGCCAAACATTTGCAGACACCCGCACATACTAAATCAAGTGGCCGCAATGGCCACTTTACAATGGCGAATGTCGCAACGACCTTGCTCGAGGCGTGCAATAAAGCGCTATAGAAATGACAGGCACTTATTTACGTTTTCTAATAACATCCATTCAAATAACATCCACAATGCACTGGGGATCATGGCAGCGGGAAAGCCCCACAAAAGAGTCGTCATTTGAAATCTGTTCCTATGACGAGCAGTATATACTGTAGATGTAGGCCTCCCCTATCATTTTTTTTATCGCTGTTTATTCTCCACAACGCAAAGGGGTCCATAGGAACGCAAAGCAGCGCTTGTGAGGATAAGGTCTCGACTGCCAACCAGTATTCAAGCTCCGCAAGACCAGTCATTTCTCAAGACTTCTATTGTGGATCGTGTACCACATTCCGCAATTAGCTTATAGTTTCAAATTAAAATTTATCTGGGCATGCATTGCACTAATTCAGCAGAATCGATAAATAGCAGAATGGTAAGATATACAGCAGCAGGGAAGCTGAGAAGGATAGGAAGAGAACAGACGGATAGGCCTACAAAGGAATAATGTCAGAGAGCTAACAGAAGACGCATTCTAAATCGTAATATCCGATCAGTTCGTTGAAGAATGAAAAGGTCTAGCATATACACAGTTGTTAAATAGAAGCGTGTACATTTCACATTTAATCTACGATGATTTCAAAAAGTCTTGGCAACGCCGTGCCGCCCGTGCGTTCATTCGCATTGGTGTAGCGCGGCGGCCTAGTGAGACTCTGAATTTAATTAAATCACTGCGATTCAATAGATGGCGGTACTGTAATAAGTTTTAAGTGGAATCGATAAACAACAGAACTGTAAACACCATAAACTTCCGGAACTGCTTGTATTCTGGCAGTACCAGTCCCAAACCTTGAAAAAGGAGGAGGGCGATGCTAATGGTCTTTGCTATCAGACAGTGATAACTAAAACTACTTAGGCCTAAGCCTCCATACAACTTCATTTTCTGATTACTGTTTCACACTGAGAAGTTCAGAACCCTTCAATTCCAGTTGAACTAAATAATTTTATTATGGCTACGAGGCAAAATAAGGGAAGGCGTGGTAATGAACAGTAAGGTGAGGAAAATACAGTGAGGCAAAGGTAAGGGAAGAGAAGGGAAAGGATGAGAAGGGCAAAGAAAAAAAGAGACAAGAAAAGAAGAAAATGGAAGAGAAGGAGAGAAGTGAAGAGAAGGGAAGAGAATACCAGAGAAGAGAAGGAAAGAAGGGAAGAGAATGGAAGGAAAAAAAGGGAAGAGAAGTGCAGAGAAGGAAAGGGAATAGAATAGAAAAGAATATAATGGAACAGAAGGAAAGAGAAGGAAAGAGAATGGAAGAGAAGGGCAGAGAAGAAAAGGAGAGAGAGAAAGGCATAAGAGGGAAGGGAATAAAAGAGAATAGAAGATAATGGAAGAGAAGAAGAGAGAAGGAAAGAGAAGGGCAGAGAAGAGATGGAAGAGAAGGTTGCCACCAAGACGGACATCAGTAAAGAGAGAGTTCAGGCCCCAGCGTGTAAGGGTTAAACCTAGGAAGCGAACGCAAGAGTTCTTATTACCCGTCTGCTAAGACTTGCTGTTGCACGTCGTTCCAGGCACCTTGTTGGCATTGCCCGTCGTCGTCGGTCTCCTGAGGTGGGGTGGCAGAGGTCCGTTGCCATATGCGCCGCCCTGGGTCATCCGAGACAGAACCGCTGTCTCTTCGTAGTCGAATTCACACAGGATCTTATTATCATAGAGATAATAGCGGTCGCCGATGCAAAACCTGTCCAAAGAAAACAGAATATGTGAAGACGATATCCATAAGGAGAGTAAGTCATGCAACCGTCAAAGGGGTCATTATAGGGCAACTCAAGGGAAGCACTCTTTTCGGTCTCTGAGGCCCTTAGGTCAGTGATGGACGAATCACAAGGTCCAGGACACAATAACTAGGTCTAGGATTCATTAGGTCCTGGACTCACTGGGTCCTGGAATCACTATAATAATATCAATAATAATAATAATAATAATAATAATAATAATAATAAATTAATAAATAATGTAGGAATAATATTGAAAGACTGCATTAAAATCCAGAGCAAAACAAAGCATTAAAAGACATTAAACATACTGAAAGACAATTAAATATAGTAAAGATGTAATATTCTTTACAGTTAAGACACCAAAAGACAATTGTGTCATTGAAATGTGACAAGAATGGCCCAAAATAGGATAAAGACGAGAGAACTTCTAGAGAATGAGTGACCCAAGGACATTAGACATCACCTGTAACAGTTTCAATAGGTCCATACACTCACAGCTCTTCTGCTGCTTCATGTTTATTCAAGTCCAGAAATAAGAGGTAGAATAGAAGGGAAGAGAAGAAATAGGATAAGAAGGGAAGAGATGGAAAGGGAAGAGAAGAAATAGGATAAGAAGGGAAGAGATGGAAAGGGAAGAGAAGAAATAGGATAAGAAGGGAAGAGATGGAAGGGGAAGAGAAGAAATAGGATAAGAAGGGAAGAGATGGAAAGGGAAGAGAAGAAATAGGATAAGAAGGGAAGAGATGGAAAGGGAAGAGAAGAAATAGGATAAGAAGGGAAGAGATGGAAAGGGAAGAGAAGAAATAGGATAAGAAGGGAAGAGATGGAAAGGGAAGAGAAGAAATAGGATAAGAAGGGAAGATAATAGAAGGGAAGAGAAGTTATAGGATAAGAAGAAAAGAGATGGGAAAAGAAGGGAAGAGAAGGAGATAGAAGGGAAGAGTTGAGAAGAGATGAGAAGGGAAGAGAAGAGAAGAAAAGGGAATAGAAGGGAAAAGATGGGAAAAGAAAAGAAGATAGGAGAAAAGGTGACAATAGAATGGAAGAGAAGAGGTGGGAAGAGAAGGGAAGAGATGCTAGATGAAATTGATCGCTTAATCTACAATTACCTGTGACTGCACTGTTGGCAAGCGAAACAGTCCAAGTGGTAAACATTTCCCTTGGCTTTCATCACCATTTCGAAGGCAGGAATCACTTTTCTGCAGGCAGAGCAACACCCAGTTGCACCAAATAACCTGCGATATCAACAAAAGTGATAAAAATGATGAAGCAACAAAGTTTCAATTGATTGTCAACCGTTCACATATCCTCCGTTTATTTCTTCCATGGAAACATCCCTTATCATTACCTATCTTTTCCAACTGTTATTATCAAATACAACTGAAATATAACCTATTTGCATGAATATTAGGCCTATATATAATTTCATGTCTGCAGAGTCCTTCCTCTTAAAACGTATTCAGGAGTGGAGTCTGCATTAAGCATTGCCAGTCATATTATTATTATTATCATAATTATTATTATTATTATTATGATCCAATATGATCATTATTATCATCATCATCATTATCATCATTATTCTCATAGTTATTATTGTTATTATTATTAGTGTTATTATAATTACTATTATTATCATTATTATTATTATTTGAGTTTTATTAATGCTACATGTAGCAGACAGATGAACAAATATAAACGACCTGTGGTCCTACAGACAAAGAGAGGGTGTAGAATTAAGCAAGACTCCAAGTGGGGGGAGCAGACAAAAGACATACAGAGTGAGAGAACTTCTCACCATTCTCAGCCTCAATGTTCAGAGGATTGAGACAATCAAGGGACGATTGCCAAGCCACACCTTAACCCATCCTACCCTAAATACAACGGACAGTTTGCTGCTTGCAAACGGTAAATTTCCACTGCAATCCGTGCTCTGAGGATGATGACAAATGCTAGGACTTTGTGTTCGGCTAAATTGGAAGTCACGTGGGGAGGGGAGGGCGCAGTCGGTTTCTGCTGAAAGAAAAGTCCAATGAACTTCGCCGGAAATGCAATCATTCCTAAATCTAGGCATCGACGCTTCACACAGCTGCGGTTTTCCTTGCAGACGTCATGTGGCATAGGCCATCCCGCTACAGACATATGCTATTTTTTGTTTTAAGTATTTAGTGCATCATTGGTTTTGGCTTCACAAGTCAGACTGTTTACCTTGAGTGATCTGAATCAAATATACAAAAGATATATATATATATATATGCCTGTGATACATTTAATATATATTATATATAAAATATTTTAAATATTACTTATTGAAAGTTAATTGAATCTAACGTTTACAAGATATATAGATGACAACTCATTTGACAAAAGGAATATAGAACGCATCTCTCAACTGTTTTTTGACTAATGCATATACTGGCAAATACATGCAGTAATCGTCTGCTTATGAACAACTGGAGCCCGGAGCCAAATCAGGATTTTGAAAATCGAAAACCATTTAATGTATTTCATACACTTATAAATTATGTACTTTTATGAATATGCATGTATATATATATATATATATATATATATATATACGTGTGTGTGTGTGCGCGCGCGTGTGTGTATTTTTGTAGATGGTTCTGAAATGTGCAGTGTTAGATATTGGATTCCAGATGTGAATAAAATGAGAACTGTTATCACCAGTGCACAGAAAATTCATCAGCTCAGCAGTAGTCACAAACTTAAATAGTCATCTCATTAGTCGGAGGAAGTAGATATGAGATTGAAATCTGACTTCAGCTCAAATTCCCATAATGTGTCATCTCATGGAGAATGGGAGATTCAGGAAATCCACAGATTCACACTCTGCCTTGATTGGTCAGTGAATCTCCTTTCCACAAATGATAACCAATTAAACAATGTACATAAGTAACATAACTGATGTAATAAAGTACACTCAGACATCTATGCAAATTATGGCCATCTGGCGAATAACATGAGAAGGAAACATTTGGTTCATAAACCAATGCATTGGAGTAAAACTTCTCAGAATCAGGACAGTTACTGCTGTTAGCATTTTCTTTGTTCAGAGTCAGCTGCCATTATGAAGCACAGAGGCGTGGGGGGGGGGCACCCAATGAGAAGGGTAAGAAATGTGGGGGACGAATGTATAACGTGTGCCCTCTCTGTAAAAGGTGGAGGGGCATGTCCCCATCTACCCTCTGGATCGCCTCTGATGAAGCAACATTTTCAGAAACTAACCATCCAGATACTCTGATGATTACAACTTGGTTTGGTCGTGGCCTGATCGTGAATAAGCAGGTGTGCTGCGTGTGGCGTTTGAGTGGCACTTTAAAAGTACGGGGTTTGCGACTGGTTTTACCATTTTATACCATGTGCATTTTGACACCAGAAAGATGGAAGTTACAATTACAATACATTGGACTTTCCTCAGAAGGGAAATTTTCCAGAATCGTCTCACATATGTGCTCAGCGGTGAGAGAAACATTTCCTTAGAAACCTGACGCTGTAAATGTAGCTAAAAAACAGAGAATACGCAAAGGCTGACCGTAGGTAGTCTCTTCGACACAGCAGAAGATTGGCCTTTGTGTAGAGCGTTGATCCGACCTCCCCAAGGCGACAATCACAGCACGAACATTTGAGACAATCCTCGTGCCAGAACTGGTCCATAGCCTTCAGTAGGAACCGTTCCGTTATGGGTCGTCGACACCCGGCGCACTCCTGACCTTCAGAGGTCAAGGACTCTGGAGAAACTACCTGCATAGATGCTGAGAAGAAACAAACTGCAGAGTAACCATCTGTGTATAAAGCAATAGGCAATACATATTAGTTTCAGTTTAATGACACTGTGTGATAACATGGATCATGAGCGTCGCCCTCCACCTTTATCCAGGCTTGGGACTAGCCCTGTCAGAGTGCAAACAGTGACGAAGTTGCTCTGTTATGCATACAATTTGCTCAAGCACAGGCGGATCCAAGAGTTAAGGGTCAATAAAAAATGGTGGAAGCGTTGAATTGTATCAAACGTTCAGCTCTTTGCTTTCGAGGCCCACTTTTCAGTCTGGTGGTTTTTTCATTCAGTCATTCTCCAGTTCCTTCCTCCATAATTTCTGCTATTTCTCAATATCTGCTCTTCTCTTTCAGCGGTGTATACCTGAAGGGACCGCGTTTCTTCTTCCATATAATACACAGATCACGGTGATCCCTTCTAAACAGTGGTTGATGGAGTCAATAGAGCGAAGATGCTTTGCGATTGCAAACACAGGTGTGTGAGTGAGCGTGTGTGTGTGTGTGCGCATTATAGTGGGCGTGTATGAGTGCACGTGGGTGTGTGTACATGTGTGTGCGTCTTTGTTTCGCTTGCAAGGACCGTGATTATGTGAGCGGTAAGACGGTTGAAACTTCGTCTGGAAGCCGCCATTTCCTGCACTATCCCTCTTCCAATTGAACGATCGATATTTTGACAAACGTGCTCCATTCGCGTTCCCATTCTCCCTTCCTACAGGCCGCCCCCCACGATCCCACAGTCCGTTCACTCTGCCTCCTCCTCCATCATACCGCTTTTACCATGTCGTCGTTAAGCCATTCTACCACTTAATAGGCAACAACCAGCCTGCCATCCATCCATTTAACGAAGTAGTACATTAGACATCGCCGCCGGCTGCGCTTAAGAGACCCGTATTATCAACAGTTGGCCAGTATGGATAGAGGATGAGCAGACGGAAGGGGAGGAGGAGGTGGAAAAGGAGGAAGAGGAGGAGAGACTTCCCTCCTCTCGATTACCTGCAGGACGGGCAGAATATATAAATGACTCCACTCCACGTCGCCTAATGGACAGGCTTTCGATGGAGAACACTCGGTCTCTGCATCAGCAGCAAATGGATGCAAATTGGCACTCGACGGACTAATACGTCGACGGACGGACGGACGGACCAACCGACCGACCAACGCTTTCTCATTCGAAATCCGGACAGGAAAGTAAATTGAAGACGAAATTGCGAGGCCACTGCTCGGGATGATCATGTCCGAAAGACACTTATAAGAAGACACCGCGTATGGCTATATGCCACCGCTACATGCATGTCCACGGGATACAGGCAGGACAAATAATAGAGTGCCAGGGTCTGTAGCCTATTCCAGGAACTATACAGGCGCACCATAAATGGCGGAATGATTCAGAGACACCCAGAAGAAGAAGAGTCATTAAAGTACAATTAGGTCTAGTTGAGTTTAGTTTTGTGTAAATGTGTTGGGAGGACGTTAAAGGAGAGTTTGGACATCTCAAAGTCATCTTACAAACTACTAACTATTACAGTAGGTAACAGCATCATAGTAGTGGTGTTCCTACTCTGCAGGAAGAGGCCATTTTCAACAGAAGATACTATGTGATGGGGCATGTACTGGGGATTGGACACAGGTGGGGCCGAAATCTCTAAAAAGTCTGCACAGGTGCGGACACCCAACCGAAGGTTGACAGTACATGCGTACAATAAGCTCGTATACAATGATCTACAATACATACGTCCATCCATATTCCATACGTACAATGTCGTATATTCGTAGAGCGTTCGCAAGTATAGGCTTACGTACGTGCAACGATGGGCTACGATGCACAATATGAGTGATTCGTATGTTTAAAAAACTTATTAATATGACGCAGATATTTAATATTTCAGTAATCGACTATACCTCTACTGCACAACGTGGGTTTGTCATTTCATCGTTGTGACTGTTGAAAAAAATCCATTTGATATCGTTCTTGATCCGCTACACAATGAAACAGGGTACAACGGTCCATACAAAAAAAGCTTGATATTACATGTCGTGCACACACCGTGCGAAGGATTCTCCCCCTCTGTGGGGGCAAGATTGTACGACGACACGATTTCATCAAACACTGCAGTGGACCATAATAATACTATACACAGCGGGCTGCTGGCATTATGCAAAGTGATACTATACATGCAGCGCCAAAACCTCTCGGAATACGAAAAATCAATCAAAATGTCACACGAGTCGGAAGCATGGCACTGGATAGACCCAGATCATCGGGTAACAACAACAGATGTCAATTTATTCTGAAACCCTGGAAGCTATTGTTGCCGATTGTCAGTGGGAGGAGAGAGGACCCGTACACGCTATCCGGAGAGCTGGAAAAATAAATGGATCTATAATGCAAATAGCGTCCGCGCGGCAGCAACTGGAAATTGGAGACAGGACACTTGACAACTGACCCCCACGGCGCTTATCAGCAGCCAGTTCACCCCCTCGTTTCGACACCGCGCCCCGCTGGGGGCAACGACGGCCATAACTGTTTAATTAGAAACAGATCCCCCATTCGACCCGATCACAATGACGCCTTCTTGCGTGCGGGTGGCATAAGTTACCCCGTCGCCAAAAATGCCGGCCATTGTCTCGCGGACCTCACGTTGTCTCGATCCCCCGTAATAGGAGGCCACGGCACAATGCCTGCGCTCAGAACTCATCGAGGACGAAGGAGAGTTAGGCAGGAAGACGGAGAGGGTGAGAGGCAGACAGAGAGAGAGAGACAGACAGACAGACAGAGACAGCCAGAAACAGACAGAGGCAGACAGACTTGACAGAGGTACCAGATCGGATGAATTGGAAACCGATCATCTCCGAGTCAGACGAAAAACAGAATCGAAAAACAGAATGACATTCGTATACATTCAATGATCAGATGGACTTCCGGACCAATCAAATGAATCTGTCATCTGGAGTCTGGATTTAGCATTGCCCGAGTCGTAACTCTGAAGTAGTATATGAATCTAGATTTAGCATTGCCGAAGACACACCTCTGAATTAGTATATAGAAGTCCGAATTTTGCATTGCCGGACTCATAGCAATGAAGATTGCAGAAGTCATATATTTGCATTAGTTTTGAAGTCTGGATTTAACATTATCAGGACAGGGATATGGACGAATGCTTACACACTGGCATGTAGATCAGGACGCGAGTTCGATGCCCGCTAGCCGCATATGAGCGACTAATTCTTCCATTCGCTAGGTGGCGCTGGTAAAATGAGCAGTAGCACTGATAGCGCCTTACAGGCTGCACTACAGTAAAATTCGACTCTTGTTAACTTGCAATTATCTGTTCCTACTATCATGTAATCACATTGCAATTTGTCATGTTGAATTTTGCTAAACGAACATATCAGAGTCATAGCTCTGCAACATTTGAAAGTGTTAGTTTGGCACTCCAGGGTTTTAGCCTGGTGTTATATCACTTTGGGTAGGGTTGCCAGAAACACTAAGGAGGACAAAGACAGCCAGAAAGAAGGACAAGCCGGACGCACTGAATGTTTCACTTTGGACTCTGGAGTCCCAGGTCTCCTAAGTAACCATAAATGTTCACTTTGACCATTACAGTTTAAAAGACTGCAGTCTATAGGTATATTGTTTTAAAAATTACCCAGATAACGGACTAGAAACGTCTGGAAGAAATAGGACTGCAATAAAATATAAATAATTAAGTAGATAGACTGTTAGCCTGGTAAAGCCAGAGAGGAACTCGTGGACAACATGCACATGAATAGTAGTTAAAACTGCCGTGAAATAACTGCTAATAACGCTAATAGCGCAATAAAACAAACAACCAAAAAGCCGGACATCTCTCTGGTTTTTAGCTCTGCCTGCCAGAAAGAGGACAAGTCCTCATTTTGCCGGACATTTTGGAAACTTTAACTTTGGGTATATGGACTTAACATCCGATTCAATTCAGTATTAGCTTGGGAGTTCTATTTTAGCATTGCTATAGTCTTGGTTAATTATTACGATTCAAGATTACTATTGGTTTGATATTGTTTTGGGTATGAATGTGACCAGCGATTTAGGTCTTGATCCCTGGTGTTAAGGTTGCGGAAGTGTGACATAGTTCGTCATGGGCCAGCCATTTAGAGTGGCATTGTTAATTTCTTGCAAACGTACACAGTGAATGTAGTGTAGTATCTGAGCTCCGTACTTTTTACATGTCTGGCTGCATTGGGATCAG
Source organism: Bimastos eiseni (assembly GCA_959347315.1). Classification (NCBI taxonomy): domain Eukaryota; kingdom Metazoa; phylum Annelida; class Clitellata; order Crassiclitellata; family Lumbricidae; genus Bimastos; species Bimastos eiseni. The sequence goes on along the minus strand of OY365819.1, from coordinate 6,255,402 downwards.
AAGTGTAGATCATTGACTACTCTCTAGCTCTGTATAATTTAGCATCCTGACGTTATGCAGACGTCTATGTATTATGCCCCGGGGCAAATCCCAAGAGATGGAGGAACAAAGATGAGGGTAAGTTGCTTCAGTGAAAAAGGCCGTTGCAAATAACAGCCGCAGGCTTACAGGGCCCTAAAGCGATATGCTGCTGGAGGTAATTAAACAGACCATGCTCAGATGGTTCAACTTCTACCTCTTAGAATCTGTAGCACTCTCCTTGTGGCTGTGTGCCACTCCATCTGGGCCGTTCGTAAACACATACAGCGTATGCATTCACATAGGGCCAGAAAACTTAGGGTCTAGGGCCCCCAAACTTTTAACGATTGACCAAGAAATATATTTGTCATTGTCATGTGACAATATTATTACAGAACACATACAATCGTAAATAGAGGGCAAAATTGTGCCCAACGACCAAACCTACTAGTCTTTGCAATAGTGGCACAAGCATAACCACGCATAGCTTATAATAATATACCATTTGAAAATTAATTCTGGCAACTGAGTCCTGATTGCTATTAGAGAGTAAGGAAGGCTAAGTGCTCAGCTGTTGATCCAACAATTGCTAATATCAAATATAATTACCACCATCTTTTTCAACAACATCCCTCAGCTGTTCATTTTAATTATAGTCACAATTCTGAGGCCACCTAAAACAAAAAACCTCGTTGAACGGAAAGCTTTTCATGTCAAGAACTCTTAACCAAGTATAATTAACGCTATCAACCGTCATTGCATCTCATTATAAACAATCCTGTCTTGTGTGCTAGTTGCTTACAATTCAACATATCCAGGAAAGATCAACAAATGAACTACAGTAAAACCTATCAAAACAAAACAAAAACTACTGGCCATGGTACATGTTGGTGTATTTAGTGAGTGCTCCCTAGTGCAGTGGTTGGTGTATAGGACTGTCATGACTCATAGAGGGTTTCAAATCCCCACCAGAGCAGAAATTTGGTTTAAGATTTTCTGTTCCACCTGTGTCCCCATAATTTCTGAATAAGTTAGGGGTCCTCTAGTTTACTCAGAAATTATGAGTACACTGACTGTACACTGTCAGTGGGAAGATGAGACGGTTAAGAGAAAGGACCGGCCACCCGCCCTCATATGCTAAGGCTGAGAAAATGAAGTCGCTAACACTTCATACCCATGGCTGCCTCGAGGCAAGCTAAAGGGTCAGTTTTTCTTCTTCTCCTTCCTCTCAGCTGAAGAGTAAACACAACATACACTATACAATGCCTATTATGTAGCCCATTTCATAAAACTCACAAGCAAATACACGACCATTCTGCAGACCATCAATGGTGCCGAGTAATTGTGTGTGAAGGACTTGCTTAGTAGTCCAAGTTTCAAGAACATATACATGGACTTTCTTATTTCCTCGGGGCTGTCACGCTGAGAGCTCTCCAGAATAGCTAGTATTGTAAGAAGCGCTATATAAAAAATCAGATACGATTATGATTACATGATATATTGAATAGCTCCAATCACATGCATTCTGATCATTTCAGTTGATACTTAAGTATTTCTGAGCCAAATAAATTGTAAGAAGGGCATGTCAAAATTACAGTTGTATAAGTCAAAACTTTTCACAATACCGGCCGATAGCTCTGACAAACTGGGTGCCTGAAATTGCAACTGCAGTCCAAAAAGAAATATAGTAAAAATAAGACAAAATGTCCTCAATAATATATACAAGAAAGAAACTTCTCAAAACGTTCCTTTTTTGACCGGGCCTGAGTCAAGAGCGCCTCTGAATAGTTATCTTGAAGAGGCGCTATGTAAATTGCATTGATTGATTGATTGATTGAACTAATGTCACTCTATTGCAACCTGAATTTGGATTCTAGATGCACGGGTTGAAGACCAAAACACTGGCAATCAGGCAACAATGCAAAACGTCATCACATTTCATAATGAACAAAAGCTATTATGCTTTGTTAATGATCATGGTGTAATCTGTAAAAGGAAATTGGGAGCTAACCCTCCACACCACAGGTTATGACTATTTCCTAGCGAGAATACATTTGACCCCTCCTGCTTGACTCCATTGTCAACTATTAATTCCACTCAGTTATTGACTGTACACATTTGTTTTGAGGAGTCAGTAAAAAGTGAGGACATTTTTCTAAATAGTTGCCTTAATGCAGTGCTTCCTAACATTTTTCAGAGCAAGGCAGCCTTACTAAAGGTCATTCAATTAACGAAACCTGGTCTCAATTTAATATATTTATCTTCTAGTCAGGTCCTTGTTTTCTTAGCTAGCAATGCAATGTTGCCTTGTTTATTGAAGTGTAGTGTGACTATTTATATACTACTATAAGTTTAAAAATTGCTATAGGTCTCTGTCAGTAGACTATTTATATGCTACTATAAGTTTTAAAATTGCTACAGTTCTCTCTCAGCAGTGATGATTAATAGTCTATCAAATTTTTGGCAACATGGGCAGGTTAACAGCATCCAGATAGGGAAACACTACCTTAAGGACTAAGTTACATACAGTGGGCTGTTCAAAAGCTAGTTCATTCACTGATCCTCTTGTTTAAGGCTGGAAGTAATTCATTGTTCAAAGAATAGACAGCTTCCCAATCCAAGAGATAAGTTTAAAATTGACCCAGATACTAATTATACAGACGAAAGCATGTATCACACAAATCAGTTGAAGACTAGACTAGACCTGACCTATAGTAGATGTTGCAGCTAATTTATTTACCAACAAATTGCTCATCAAAATTTGCTCATGTGTATTATGTAAGAGGTGGAAATATGACAGTTTAATAAGCATTGTTGACCAAATGTCTCAAGTCTAACAAAAACTCAATAATTATGTGAATTCCAGAGGTGGCAAGTGCACTAACCTCTTAGAAACCTAACAACATGCGCTCAGTTTTCATTGCTTTTGGGTGACTACGTCCAACTACGTCCATATCCCGGATATAAATCACAAGTTATGAGAAATTGACAATAAGTTGATGAATGAATCAACTCATCATCTACCATGGGCAGTGTATGTGTGAGCATGCTTATGTATGTGTGTATGTATGTATGTATGTATGTATGTATGTATATGCATGTATTACATCTATCTATATATGCCTGGACATAAATGTATCTATGCAAAAATGTATTTGGATAGTCCTACAGCATCTCCCACAAACCTAACAAAGCTCAAATCAGAACTTCTTCAACCAAATGATGTTTCTCAAATTATCCTAACTTAACTCAAATTTATTTCATACAGGTTGACTCGAACACTAGGCCTACGTCAATTCCTCGTGGTTTGCTACACTCTCGGTAATCAATCATGCGGCTTCCCTACAGTCTAGTTGTGTCTTACAGTAAGCTGCTGTTGCAGATGTTCCTCTAAACGATTTAATTGACTCATAGAAAATATGATTTACTCAGCTATACTGGCGCTATAACATTTCGTCGTCGAACACCACCAAAACACGCCGCCTCATCCACGCCTGCAATCAACCAACGACAAATTGAATTTTCTAAACGCATCTCGAGCAAAAAGGCAATCAAATTACTGTTTAAAAAACCAGTTAAGATGAGCAAAAACCAGGCGGTTAATTCTTACGTAGTGAAACCGAGCCAGTCGTTGAAACGGCGTGCTATCCTACGGAGACATTAGTAAACAAGCATCGGCGGCGTTGTCATCCGCGGTTGGTAACTGATCGCCCGTACGCTTTCGTCCCCGTCCGGTAGGAGGACCGCGGGCGGCGTCTCTTTCTCTTCTTCTCTTCCTTTCTCTTTCCTTTCCCACCCGCGCGGACTAACGGGCCTGGTCCAATGCGATTGGCGATTGGATGCAGCGGAAGTCCCTTGTACAGACGTCTGTGTAGAGGCATATACACAGGAAACGCATGCGTTGGGCTATTTGTGTAAATTGACGACAAGCAGAAGAACGTCCAATTAGCTGAAGCATTTGAATATGCCTTGCCCACCATCAACCGTATGCCCTAGGCTAAGGCCTATAATACCGCATCAGTTCCGTATGTTAGTGTGTATGTGTATGTGTATGTTTTGCGGGTGTGTAGGTAGGCTACGCATAGATCATCAGTATGCATGAAGATTAGAGCTGCTTCATAGGTGCTAGTAGTAGTAGTATGATAGGCCTACCAAACTAGCTTGTGTGTTGGTCTTGGTTCAGTTACAAATTATTGGATCAATCATTAAAAGTTTCTTTAGCCAAAAAATGGGTGGCGCGGCGGGCTTTCGATTAGAGACTGATTTCGGTAGATAAGACTCGATAGTTAAATTCTTATTTTCTATTTGCAATTAAGCGACCTGGCGTGGCCATTTCAAAGGTTCTTAAAATACCCTTCATGTATGTCTTTACTAACACATTAGGCCTGCCAGCATTTTCAGATTTTCGTACCAAATGACGCTGATGCATCTAATGACGGAAGCTCACCAGAGGTGCGGACAGCCAGGTACACGTGCGTTCACTGTTTGAAAGGAGTCCATGGGCAGGGCATCTAATTAGTGACGCGACCTATGAGCTTTGGTGACGGTTATAACGTTCGTGATGATGCTCGCTGGCAACCTCTATCGCGGGCTGTGAGCTCTTGGGCCGTGTGCCAGACCGATGGGTCGTCGGTCGGTCTATATAGTAATAATCCCGTGAGCGCTACGATAGTCCCAAAATCCACTACCACCTAGGCTTAAGGCCTACTGTTTCCACCAACCTTTGGCGCACAACGATTTCAAACGCCGTTGTCGTTTATGGCGGGAATTTATTCCATGCAGCGAAATATATTAGGTGATAGGACCTATTCAATAAATAATTGAGCGTGTTACAGTGTTCTGAGTAGAAATAAATAAGTCCCTACTAGAGAACTATAGTCTGTAGCTGAAAGCTGTGTCTTACTTCGGCAAACTGTTCTTTCTACTGAACCCCCAGTTGTTCATCGTCCCTCTGGTCCCTGTCTCTCCCGAGTCCCTCCCTCTCTTTAGGTACGATTGAATGAGCCATGGAAAAATAGAAAAAATCTCATTTTTCGCAAATCGCAAAATCCTGGATCACGCACGTTTGGAGGGCCATGAACATCAACAGAAATGTGTGTTTGAGTGGCACGACATAAAACCTGGGGCAAGCAAAACAACTGAACATGTTCAGCAACTAATTTCGAAAGGGACAAATAAGGCCTACCTATAGGCCTATCTCACTAGGACGTCCATGCATAGTATTATTAAGACTCGATCGAGATCTGTTGTAATAATTAGGCCTACTTAATTAATTAATTAATTAATTAAACACAATTAATTTATTGTGTATAATTAACAGGAATATCGGGGCACCAATGTCTCCTTAAGGAATTGGTTTGGAAGATTTTATTTGATAGGTCCGTGTACTTGTCCGTCTCTAACTCTCTATATATCTCTGTCCATGAGACCGCATATATAGTCCTATACTTTCGATGGCATAGCCATCGATGGCCTCTGCGCACAAGTCTCGTGGGGCCCTTTACATACCAACGACTGACTACACATGGTCAATCAATCGACCTCGTCGTCATTCGACACCAATATTAGCGTATTACCCGCGCGGCTATTAGTACGAACCGCCTCAGATCACTCCCACCATACAAATATGGCCGTTGGTCTTATCAATCACCGGATCATGACCAACAACAATTAATTGGTCAGAGGAGTCGAACCATCCCGACGTCAATATCCCTGAAAGAAAATAATTATTTCGGGACAAATTGCTCTACGACGCACATATCTGGCGTCGCCCAGCTGTCCCGCGTAATAGTTCCCGGCTGCGCCCGGGTCGCCGGATCATAGATAAAATGTCAGCTGAATGCGCGCTGTTACGCTTTAATTTTAATATATCGAAGAGAAATAAAGGGAAAGAGCGCCATCGGAATGTCCGAGTCTTTCGGGTCCTGTCGTTGCTATGCGCCCATATAATACGTGTAAGAGTCCTAAATAATGTGCGCATTCGCATTTGTAAAGCATGCCATTTGAGCTGCAGCATTTGCATGTGTGTAGATAATTATGACTGTGTCGCCGCATACCTCCATTGTTAATATACACATGTAAAGCGTTCTGTCAGCGCTCATATAAAAACATATATATATACATTCTTCCACTTGTAATGTATTACATTAATACTGACTTGTCCGCAAGTATAGGCAAAGATTTGGTCCTGGGTTTGGGGGCCATGTCGAGCAAATAATGGGAGGGGGGTATAAGCAGCTCCAACTTCAAACTGAAATTATAGGGACGTACCAAAAAAGGATTAAAATACTGGAAAATACTAGAACTTGAGAATACTATAATTATATGAAATATTTATAAAAAATTGGGGGATATAAGCAAATACTCCCCTACCTCAAATTTCATGGATGCACCAAAAAGGATAAACAGTGGAAAAACTTGTAGAAAATCTATAATCTGCTCCATCACCCACCTCAAATTTGGGAGCCATTGCCCTATGCCACTGCTCATGCTTGTCCATACACTTTGAGACTTTTCTTATCACTAACCACACTGAAGACAATTTTTCGATTTCTTATCAGATTAGCAAAGGTCTTGAGAAGTAATGAATTGCATAACTGAAGCATGACCTCTTTTAAATCATTCATGAAATAGGTCATACTCTCAAAGACTAACTGGGTTAACTGGGTTTCAAAGGGCATTAAATCAAAGCGAACCAATCATAGAATACACAACAATTTAATGTTTTAAGATACAAACAAAATAACATAACTAAACTAAATGTTCATCTTGAAATCACATTGAATGTAAAATTTCATGTTGCTAAATATTAAGATGTATATGAAAAGGTCACAAAAGCAGAATACTGTACAAAATATTTACTTGAAGCTGAAATAACGCAAAACATAAATTTGATTTATACATTAGTAGACTCCTGACAACAAAACTCTTGCTTGTGAAACTTAAAACAGGCACACAAAACTTTAAAAATAAAACAAGTTTCTAGGAACCACATAACCTAACCACTCTTGAAAACATGAGCGTATTTTAAATCTCATATTTTTACCGGTAGTGGCATCTTTACTCATTATTGCTCACAGCATTATTACACTCAGTAATAAAAATAAAACATGGTCTATTGATTGGCTTCTGAATGACAGCGGGAAAATGTCACAACACCCTGCTATACTTCATGATGAAACCCCACTGCCAAACTAAACATACACACGACAATGAATAAATTACAGACAAAGGTACGAGTTCAGATTCAGCCTCAGGTCTGTCAATTGAAGAACATAAAAATCGATGGTTGCAAGATCATTGTTGTAAGGGGTTTTATTGGGAATTCCACCCTTGTAGCAACTATGAACTCTCTCAGGACAATTCACAGCTTAATTAAATAAAATTGACCACTTGTTTAATCTAGCAGACGGATTAACAAGTAAATCGGACGCAAAGTAATGGGTGCCATAGTGAATATTGATGTAGACGACATAAAGCTAATGACGGTAGGTGCATGGTGTACAGCATGATGAAATCCACAAATTAACAGTGGTATAAAGAGTAGTATTGTAAAACAATACATTTGCAATAGGTTGACATATTCAGTAAAGAAATCTAATTCAGAATCTGTTACCTAAACAAATATAATAGCAAGTTTGCAGAGAATAGGCAAAATATTTGGAGTAACACTGTAAACTATAAAATTGCAATATTTATACATATTTTAATATTAGAAAGCTAAAAATCATTACACTTTGGCATCTTTTACTTATGTAAATATAAAACTGCTGGCAAAGAATGTGCAAAACAATTTATGACATCCACCAGGTACATCATGCTACCTTTCACATTGGTAACTTATCACGAACAAAGGCAGCTCAATATAATGAATAACATCAAATAGCGGGCCTGCAAAACTAATACATCAAAAATCTAATAGCAAAAGCATGGGATTTCCATGCAACATTAAATGATTAAATTAAGGCAGAATGCAATTAGTTTCACGCCTCAAGAAATCGATACAGAGGTTTAATCATAGAAACATTCATTATATTTTAATTTCCTATTTCCTACTACTTTAATTTATGGTGATTACAAAGCTGAAACCTTGGAGCGATCAATGTTTGAGACAGTCGCATTATATTTTTTACTTAGCAGTCGAACGCCATGACTTAAAATCTCGGAGGTATATCCATGCTGCACATTGCTTTTAATCGGCTAATGGGAGCTTAGCATGATAAGCAGTTGACAATGAAGCTGAAGCACAAAAGTAATCATAGCAAATGGATTGACACCAGTGGATTAGAATGTTACAGTTCCACGACATGCAATCAGATTAATTAACCAACCTCATTCCAAATTCACATTGTCTCAGTAATTGCTTCTACAAAACAATGAAGAATGGTTGCCATTTGGGAGAGGGATAGTGGATTGTGTAGGCAGTACTTTTTTCATATCAATCACACCACGGTTGGTCATCGGGTAGCATTACTAAATTGCAAAAAAAATATCATCCAAATCCCTTTCTACAATCTTGGGTTTCAGCTATTTCTGGGTAGTATTAATAAACTGCAAAACAGGAAATCATGCCTCAAAGAAACCCCATCTTCAATAAATATTGTGCATCACTATTTTTTCTTAATGCTTGATACTTAGCTTGTAGAAAGGAGCTTTTGCATTCCTCGATATCACTGGATATCTAGGAATATCTGGCAAGGTGCAGCTGAAATTTAAATAATGACATGTAAATAATTCATTCATAAGATTTAGACATCGATGCTGTCATCCAGCGTCTTCACTAGTAAAAATTATATCTACAACACAAAGAAAATTTTTTTATGAAATAACATACGAGTGCTCACTAGCATATTATGGACAAAATAACGTTATAATTTTGGTGTTTCTCATATTTAACAAGATTTAATGCGATAAACCATGACCTGAGCAGAGAAGATTCCAATCTTTCGTAACTGTCTTGAAAAAGTCAATGTTCAGACAAATTAAATTCTACCTGCATCGTTAGTGCACAAAAGAGAAACACAGTAATGCACTTTCCGTGCTGAGAAGAGCATTCATTGTCTTCATTTCCTTGAGGAAATGATTCATTATGTTGTCGTTTATTTGGCTTCTTAAGAGAATACAAGATTATTTGAGCTTAGCTTTCCTGACAACTTCCCATTTCCCAGCAAAGTAAATTATTGCTGACAGTGCAATGAACAAGTGAATTCAGCAACAGCATGCATGCACGCCTTTTCATTGTGATGAACTACATACTAATCACACGTGGACGATAGCCATTGACACAGGTGTCTCAACATACCTGTTCACAATGCACTCATTTTTTCCAAAAAAACTAGCTATTTTTTTTAGTAAAAGTCAAGTAATTGTTGTAGTGACTGGTCGGTCATCTGATTAATACAACATACCAGTCATGCTTTTTGTTGTGCCAATATTTACTCTGCAGTTCTATTTTAGATGTAAAAATTTAAATGATCAACTGCAATGGTGCACTAAAATACAAATGAATGTCATCCACATCCTGTTTAGTACTCAGAACATTCACAACCTGCTCTGCCTCACAACCTAATCAGAAAAACATATATCCAGTTTTTCTTAACAAATGCTCAAGCTTGCTCAGCTGAAAGGCCAGCAAAACCTTTTCTGCATGAAAGTCATACAAACATTTAGTCCAGTGAGCACTTACACAAGCATTACAGCATATGTCAGCCACATACATATATGCTAAAGCATTCCGTTTTACATGCCAACATGATTTAAAAGATGCAGTTCTACAACACTGCTGCTGAGAGATCTAATGACTAAGCTGCAAACCATCGATTGGCCCAGTGACACCTAAAGTCTGCTAGTTAAACGATCTTCAAGCTGAACGGAATTCTACTACTACAGATACCAACAACAAAATCTCGCTTTGGTGAGCAGGCGACGGAGTTTTAATTAAAACCCAGGATATAGGACTACGCAATCACACACTTTCATTGAAGTGACAAAATAACAAAGGCAAAACCAGTTTAAAGAAACTGAATTCAAGCACGATATAACTTAAACCTATGCTATGATAGAACTGTTCACATAAATGCGCAGTTGTCAGCTGAACTGATATACTGAACAAAACTGGCCAGAAAGTTATAAAGCTCAGTACCAGCTACCAAGAGAGCCTGATATAGCAACACTGGCCTTAAGTAAGACAGCAAAATCAGAAACAATTGTGTTGAAGAAAGCCGTGAGCAATGAACACACATATGCATCAGCTGACTTAAATGAAATACTAGTCTGACCGAAAAATAAAATTAAATATACATAAATTGTATGAAAATAGGAAAACTGAATACTGTGCCAATGAGCAATATTTTCCACAGTCTAAACAGCAAAGCATTTACATGGCAAAAGCGCAGTGAAATTATTTTCCAAACTAACAAATAAGATAGATCATAAGTATTTCCATAGGTTTTATTAAACTCAGGCAAAAACTAGTATCCTTTGGTAACCATTGCCAACATCTTATAATTATTTATTCACGCAATGGTATAAAAAAAGGCAAGAGGTCTTGGCTGATTTTAAAATTTAACAGTCTACGATTTTGCAACTGTACGTTGAAGTAAATATATACTTTGACCAGCTGTACATTCACACTTTGGTGTACAATACATTTAAAGATGACGAATTCTAAATAAAAAGGATTTTTTTCACTAGATGGTCTGCCTGTGGAATAATAGGAACATGCGATTGTGAGCGTATGCAGTGGTTTTCATTTATTGGAGGCAGAAACCAGTGCAGCACATGGTCCGGGTTCTTCAGGGCCACTGTGAATAGGTCCACAACGGCTAATCTGGTCAGGTATTTGAATGTAGGATCATCATACGGCAGGCATGTACGATGAATCAATTGTCCATCACAGACTGCACTCGGACACACTCCTGCTGCCCCATATGATCCCACCAGAACAGGGCTACATAGTGGCATGTGGGCCACTGTCGTCGAAAGCACATCATAAAGCAATGGTTCTGAGAGGCTATGTGCCACCATTACGCAAGGGCATACAGTGATTGTCTTGCCTGACTACATATTCTATTTATTTTGGGCTCAAAACTGAGGTTTTCTGTCATGCTCACTTCCAGGATGACCTTACTCGTGACCCTTGCTGTTCCCTGCGTCGCCTCTTCCTACTAAGAAGTAGAAACTAAATAGTTTTAAACAGTTTCATCAGAGGGCATGTTCTGTTAGCATTCTGTACAAGAATATAATGTCTGCCAAAGGCAGAAATTCCTAGATAGTCTAGTTCCTTGTAAGCCACAACATCTGGCATGTTATACATAACAATAAATGAGTATCATTATCATTGTACAACATATAAACCAGGCGCTAGTAAAAAGGAGTAATGAATGCTCAAAGAGTCAACACTCAGTGCTACACTCCACTTTTTTGTATGGCACATAAGTTAGCAGCTTTGAAGAATATAACACCATCTAATGTCAATACTTCAACGATGATCTGCACTGCTTTCCCAGTTATGTTTTGTATAGTGTCATCATTTCCCAGTCACTTTTAGTACACTCTCGTCGTTAAAGTGTTAAGCCAAATAAAATAATCCACACTGTATTCATGAGAAGTGGAGCCAATGTGTTTCTTTTATCTAACAAAGCATTCAAAGCGAGTATCCATAATGAGGCTCAACTCTGAAACAAAACCCAAGCACACAAAATAAAATTTACTCTGTTGCATAGTCATCATGTCCTCATTACTTAGAACTTGCATAGAAACCTTTGAGACAGAGCAACACAAGTTACAGTAAATAAACTTATGTAACATCACTTAAGTAACAACAGTTGGAACGTTGTGCATTGAGCTGTGTGTGTGTGCTCTAGCTCTTGTCTTGTAGCTGTAACCAACTCCTAACAGAAAAGTTACTAAAAATCAGAGGCGGCGATCTCATTTGACAGGTGGGGGGACACCCAATGAGAGGGGTAGGAAATGTGGAGGGGACACACATATAAGGTGACCTCTCTCTCTGTAAAAGGTGGGGGGGACTTGTCCCTCTCGACCCCCGGTATCGCTGCCCCTGCTAAAAATGTTAGGATAATTTCCACTTCATGACTGTAAGTAAGCAAGTATGTACTTTATTGAACTGCTTGCAAATGCACTGCTGGAATATCACATATCAGAATGACCAATCATCAAAATATTTAATCATAATAAGCAATTACAAAGCAGACGTCTTTGGAGCTGTGTGAGAGAAAAGAGTAAGTAAGCAATAGGAATAGTCATTTCTATAGCATTTGGGTGATAAAACCTTGTATCCTTGCCAACACAAAATATGGACAGACTAGTTAAAACCTCTGCAGTGAACATTCATATGTCTATATCTGTATGTTTGTCTGATCATTGATCTGGTAGAAGTTATCTTAAGGAACCAATACAGAAAATTGTGAAACCCTACATCGTCTTGTCAATTCATGCTGTTTTGTGTTGAAGTGAAGACAGTTGCATACTGAAGCCAGACCAACTGGTTGCTTTCCAGATCAATGATCAGACAAACACTTGCAGCTCATTAGATACATACAATTAAAGTCCAGAAAGATAAATCATATGATCATACCGTTTATGGGAAAGGAAGAAACAGGTCACATAGATAAGTGATGCTTCTGCAAAATTAGGCTGACACATCATCAAACAGTTGACACATCACTGGAGGAGTATTCTCTAAGTCAACAAACTCATAGGATGCTCCAAACGTATTCAGTTCATGTCTGGGATAGACAAGAGTATTCAGAGCCAATAAGAAGCAAGTCACTCAAACAAATGGAACTTAGCTTTGATTAATCAGTTTGTTCTTTAGTGTCAATTGATCATCAACTCATATGCATATCGAGATTCAGATAGCAACGTAGTACACCAGTTTCGTAAAAACTGTGAAAATTCCTTTGTAATTGATAAATGCTGAATTATTTGCACAACTGATAATATTTAATACTCTAATAATTACAGTGCATATTACAAAGCAGCAGAATGAAATATATTCTGAGTGTATGGCCAGATAGGTTGCTCTCTCCACAATGGTGTAAAGCTGGGGTTTTCCTGAATACTGTTAACTTTGACTCCACCCCAGACTGCCAAATTTAACCCACAAACTTTGATAAAAATTGCCTATGGTCTACAAACAGCTTGAATCAGACTGTGCAACCCCTTTAAAGCAGCTAATAACTGTTTTGTAAGATCCTGGCGGAATCCTTGAACACGTCAAATGATATCAGTTCCATTGGACTGATATACTCATTTATTATCCTGCCCAGTTGATACAATGCAACTAGTTTCAGTTGAAAAAGAACAGTGAAATGGAACTACATAACAGTAGGATTGTCTAAGGAAATCTTCGGCAAAAGAGCAATTTAGTTACAGTTACATCATTCAATACCTTTAACAATTCCTATACGCATTTTTAAACAAGCAAGAGCTTCAGAACAGCGGATTTAAGAGGCGAACAGATACAACACAAAGAAGTGATATGCGTCAGGCTCGGTTATGTTCATACAGAATACAATATGATTTGCTATGAACTTTAATAATGTAAATCATATTGTATTCTGTATGAATGTAACCGAGCCAGGCACTTATCATCCTTGTTATGGATGCGTCGTAAAATAAATTTTTATCATCAACACAAAGAAATCAGAGGCTAGAACTCAATGCAAATCTTCTGATGCTCACTCTGTAAAGATTAAGTATATTGCTTGCAATGCTTGACATATCAGATATAAGATCATTTGGCAAGGGTCTAAGGTTATAAAAGTGAAGAGGAATTAATTCTGGAAAATGGAACCATTTATTCATGGCTGCTTAAGGTAAAGACGATTGTTTCACAAGTATTTCAAAAATGCATTTCAGACTAAATTTTCAAGCAATGCATCAGAATTTTGCTTCAACTTAGAAAACTTCTTTACTTTCTTGTTTGAATATATTCCCTCGACAGTACCATTATATAAATGAAAAACTAATAAACTCTTTCAAAAATGCATCAGATTTTTAAATAAATACTGCAGAGGCTGTTTAAGTGCAAAAAACAACCTGAAGAGGACTAGAAAGATGCAACATCACAATCCAGGGTATAAGACTTTTGGCCAATTGATGCAACAGCAAGTTAGTGAAATCGAAAAATAAATGAAAATAAGCAATACTTCATAAAAACAACATAACAAAATCATATGCGATAAACAACTTCTAGCTGGGCATGGAAACACTATGCAAAGCTTCTACAACTGCTGCAAACAGAGATTCTTTGGTCCGGAACATGTGCGTATTAAAAAGCCTAACTTATTACAATATTTAATTACAGCAATATCGATTGTCTTTGGTGTTCTGTAAATTATGTCACATATAAAAATCAATCAATCGATCAATTAATGAGACAGTCTGAAACAAAAGCAACACATATCTGCACAATAGACAGTAGACACACTCAGACAAACTTCCACCTGCTAATAATTCTCAGGTCAGATCACAGCATCATTTAAAATCTCAGCTAATTTCGCATTAATCCACTCAAAATCTATCAAATTATATTAATCTCTAAACAATCAAGAAGGAAGAAAAAGACGACTCACTGCTTAAAGATTTTCCAGCTGAAGTCTGCTGCTGTTCAATCAGGTACAGCTCAAGCAACATTTTCAAACTCACTGGCACATTTTTAGATCCATTTAAGTAGCTCCAGCTGGCCCTTCTAGAGCACCATCATAGATCTGTCACACAGCCGACATGTTTAAAAGCTCCACACACACACCCACACACTATCTACCTACATACACTGATTAGCAAAATAACTTTTAAATATCATAAATATATTTATGTAGATCAGTTTTCAACCTCTCACTAGTAATCGTAATCTCACAACATGAAATCAACAGGTAACATCAATAATAAACAAACTGCTTCTAGGTTACGGGGGAGCACTGGATAATTGTCAGGATGGGTCGTGAAGGTTCTTCTCATCAAAAAACAACAATCAAAAATGAGACATAATATAATACTCCACAGATCCCATATTACAATGTATTACAGTGTTATAATTAAAACAGATATATCATAATTGCTTAACTCTGGAATTAGGATGCTAATTAATGGATGCTGATTTCAACATGCTCCCTTTCCACTAGTTTTTGCATAACATCTCCACAAGGACTAGGCATTGTTAAAAAGAGCACTGTTACACTGTGCAGACAATAACATAGGCAGTTGTCTACTGTAGATGTCTCAGATTCATAGTCTTTGCGCTTCTAGATTCTTCTGGCATCAACCTAAATGGTCAACCTCTCGTTATTTTGAGCATTACACATTTCAGCAACAAAATGAATTTATGGCAAGCATATCATATCCTAACTTCAAGAGAAACATTTACCCTGGCCAGATGACAACCTACTAGCTTCAAATAAACTGACCAAAGGAAGAAAAACTGTTCCTAAAGCAAACACCGAGTGACAGCAATCGAGCCCTTGCAACTTTGTATAGCCCATCATTGAATAAAGACATGAACCTATTTATTCACATATTTCTGATGCCAACCGATTGCTCCAATTTCTCCTCCGTTAATCCAGGCTGTAGCAAATGACATCTTCTTCAGCTTGTCGTCCCCTCAAATCACGACTCATCCTAGCCGCTCTGACTAGCTTTCAATGATAGGACATTAAGAATCTCTTCAAATTTGTTAAACCTGTCACACTGTGAAGCCCGTATTCCCTTCGAACCCCACAGGAACTTCAGATGAGTCCGTGGGCTGAGCATATCGAGCAGTAGCTGATCGAGCGCTGACTCGGCCACGAAGTTCTGAGCTGTCTTCCGATAGACGACGGACTGCTCCGCCATGGCACGAGCCTTGTCGAGCTGAGCAAAGACGGAATCCAGGTCGAGTATTTTCGCCGGAGTCTTGCAAACAAACGACGCCGTATATTCCTCCTGGAGAAGCAACGCCAACGGAAGAATGTGCGGCACAGTGATGTTCTGGACTGGAAGAACACTTGTTGCTTCGTTGAGGCTCTGCAGAAAGCCATGCAGACGATTGGTGAAGAGGAAATTGCTTGTGCCGTGCTGCTGTTCCAACAGTAACCAAGATTTCTCGAGCCTACCGACCTAGGAGAAACGACATTAAACATGAAACCTCTGATTAATTTAATCTAATCTAGCAGTCGACTGACCAGTTACTGTAAAGGAACGGCTGTGGACAATGCTCTAGGCTGTGGACGACATCACATAGCCAGGCAGTCATATGGATTTAGCAAGTAGATCACACATCAAATCATCCTGCAATGTCACCCTCAAAACAAATATCTAGCACTCTACAATGGAGCTCTGTACATATAGCCAGTACTCCTCTTGAGTTGCAAGATTTTGATGGCAATATAGGTGATGAATAAGCTGGACACCTTCAATGCCTCCTTCCATGCAAGGACCATGTCAGCAATTTGGCGTATAGTAGAGCATTAACATTACCGTTCTCTGCTATACACAGTCCGAAAACACTGAAGTCCTGCATTTTTTCATGCATGTTGTGTACGATGCCAAAAGACAAAGGTCACCAGAGAGCTATCTGACCAAATGGACAAGAGTTGCATAAAGGGATCTGACAGCACAGAATATCAACTGTTGTACAGCACGAAAGAAGGCCTAGAAGAGAACACAGTCAACATTTGCCACCAGAAACATCTAGCTCCTATTAAACAGTTATCACCAGCCAGAAATAGAAGGAAATAGAAGAGATAGAAGAGATAGAAGAAGCAAATCACCTTTGTTGTGACACAGTGTTCTTAATTAACCGTAATTAACTAAACCAATTTGGGCACTGATATTCCTCAATAATTATATTAACAGACTGACAAATTCTATTAATTGATCCTAGTCACATTTTGACAGACAGTTTGATCATTCTTTAAACAATTAGCACTGATCTTAAAGACTAATATAGACAGTCTATCATGAACTCGGCCATATTTTGATTGATAGGCTGTATTACTGATTGGTTTGCTGTTTGAAGAAATACGGCCATACCTGGTTTGCCATCAGTCCATCCATGACTGCAGAGAAGCCAAATAGGTTACCTAGGCAACTGCGCAACTCGTGAGCAACCTGAATCCACTTGTGCATAAGGTCAACACGCTCGACACAATTCGCACAGTGAAGGATTGTTAATGACACAAAGAGTTTCAGAGAAAAGTGTCTAAAACAAAAAAACAGCCGAAGAGTCAACGATTCATACGAACTTAGGCAATTACATCAGATCTTATTGACACTATTATGTCACAGAGGCTAGTTGGCTATGTGCTTGTATCAACAGAGCCAACTTAAGCTCCACTATAAGACGATCGCCATATAAGCACCTTATGAAGCTCACAATTTTTCAACTCAAGCCAAAGATGCATTAACTGAAGCTGTTAAACAGCTGTTATGCAGCATAAATCCTAGCTTTGAAATTGGACTTAAGCTAATAATAAATGGGACTTAAGATAATAATGGTAGCGCTAAGCTGAAAATGTTTCAACTTCAACTTAAATGTATCAATGTAAGCTGATATTAATCAAATAGAGCAATGCTGTGAATAACAAAAATTTATCAACCGAATCTAGCATTTACCTTTCAATGACATCCTGCCGGAGAAAGTGACCTTGGGGCAACGTCATCAGCTCCAGACCTGAAGTCACTCCAAACCCGAAGTCATGTGATCCAGTGACCTTCACGAGTTCTAGATCGATGACGGTCAGATGTCTCGCCAAAAGAACGGCATCCTTCTGCAAGATCAACGACTTCATAGTGGCAAATGCCAAAGGATCGAGCGGCCTGTTGTCGATTGTAAGAAGGCCATTCTCATAGGTGTGAAGATCGTCGAAATAGGATCTCAGACTTGTCAGACCAGCAGAAACAAGTGCAGCCAGCCAGTCAAGATTCTGAAGTGCTACGTTACTATTTGCCAAATTTTCAAACATCCCAACACTGGACGAATCCGGTTTTGCCATCACATCTCTCAGGGAGCGTTCGTCGGGGCTCTGACAACCTGGCGATGCCTTCACCTGGTCGTAATCTGAGTAATCTTTACCATCGTCTTCATACAAGGATAGATTTCTTTTGACAACCAATGGCTTCTCCATCACGCGCCTCTTCACGGTCGGAACTCTGCTTGGCTTCGGAGGACCGCTCTCCTTTGCCCGGTCTTTCGTCGCTGGCGCTTCCTGTGGAAAAGTACAAGAAATTGGCGACAGACACGGCTCACTGTCCGATCTCTGCTGACTCAGCACGGTGGTTGGCTGGACACTAGTGTCTGCTATCTCGATGGCTGACAGCACATTCTTCCCGATCGATGGTAGGCTGCCGTGCCTCGAATCGTGTCGTCTGACCTCATCGTTGTTCTGCTCGTTTGTGTCTACAGTCAGGAGTGGTTGGCTGCCTGTTCTCTTGTGTCTCATTGTATCCTTCTGAGGATCTCCTGCAGAGGGCAGCACCTGACTGCGACTGAATATTTCGTCTGGTTGGCGCGGCAACGACCCGTTGCGCAACACCGGAATGCTAATTACCGCCCCGGACGAGGCAGTTATGGGCTTATGACTGCGTACGTAATATTGAATGAGTTGGGTGACAGTTTCAAACAACTCCTCTTCAAAACGGTACATGCTCTTTGGCTGTCCAGGTATGGTTATCTTGTTGACAACGAAATGTAGCGGCACTCCCTTAGAGTATGTCGTGAGAACATAGTCCCCACGCTGTGTGAAAGAGTCACGGACAAGAAACATGCCTTCCAAGGAGACAAGGCTTTCTGCCTCCACACGGGAGATCCGGGCGTGATACCATGGCTGCATTGAAAGATTACCAGACGTACAATCGACATTTGATGAGCCAGTGTTGGGTGACTGAACAGAACCACAAAATGGTTGATACACTGACCCCTGGTAAGCTGCACTTGGAGCAGGTGTATAGTATGAGGATACACTGAAACGTCAAAAAAACTAGTCTCAGCATTAGTAACACAGAGGAAGAGTTAACAAAAAACTAGTTAAAAGTAGAGAGCAATGGATTTTGCACTAGTATCATCAGGATATAAGCATCAAACTGGTTCTGCGGACTGTCTTTTTATGAACATCAACCCTCCAATGAACGTGACCCAGTAACTGAACTCATTTGCAATTCATGCGCATAATGTGTCGTCTGGAAGAGGTGCTATTTAAATTTTCCAGTAATGAATTTTCTCTAAATGCTAAGAAACAAACAACACAATAAATACATGTGGGTTTTTAGCACTTGGTGAGAAATCATTACATGATATAATGCAGCTTGATAGACTGAGGTTTGAGTTGGCCGAGAAGAAAATGATCCAAAAGAAAAGATACACAAGAGATGAAGAATCAGTACACTCGTTTCCTACTAACTTCCAGGATCTATTCCAAAAGACTGAAAGGCTCCATTCAAACTGTCAATCAAAAGATGGCACAGCTACATACATATCCATGACATCATTTCAGTTAAATGATACTTCCCGGTGAAACAGCACCTACCTAATCTATCTAACCACAGTTCAGTTTAGCAGAGGGTGCCTATTGAAGACAAAACATGCAAAGGCTTATTCTGCCATGGCAAGGTTTCAAATCTTTGAACTCATCACAACCATTTCAAATTGAAATGTCCTCACCTTGAAGAAAAAGAAGATTCGTTTGCACTTTTATCCAAAGGTCCTGTTTCCGGCAATCTTGGTTGCACACCTGAAATTATGAAAAAAGCAAACAAATGAATAGCCACTTGCCTGTCACAGCAGAGCATGCATTCTCTAGTTCAATAAATGCTAGCAAGAATCCTCTAATGCCTCTTGCTTCTTCCTCTCCTCTAACCACTCAACTTCCTCAATGCCCTTTTCAGCCTTCAATTTTCCCATCCTGTGTGTACAAATGGATGTTCACACACACAGACTCACGCACACATGTCAAATATACATAAACAGCCGGAACTAAGGAATTAAATCTTAAGGCGTGGAAGCAAAGTAAGTAAGGAAGTTGGCAAGTCTTACGTCTTGTGTTCAATTCTCGTATCATCACTAGGTTGGAGATCATTCTTGCTCGATGTGCTCCATTTCGCACACCCAAATCTCGAATATCTGTCTCAGTCAGGTGATGAATATCCTACAAAGACATCAAAACACAAGATTCATGAAAAAATCTAAACAATGCAAAGATAGGAAAGATCAAAGATCAATGTAAGTTGCTTCCAGAGTTGCAGCCAAGCTAATGAATTACAGCAAAATGTCTTTATTTTGAGAAGCTTTTAAAAGGTGCTGCTGCTGGGCCAGGATACTGGAATACACATCCACAAACTGTTCCTACTAATGAATGCTTCTTGGCTTTCCATGCTAACATTATAATTTCAAGTTGCTTTTGTTTCAGAACACCTATAGTGAGTATAGTCCTTATCTTGCCCATCCATATAACTGAACTGACATTTAGAATTGGCAGGACATTATTTGTTGGAGCCTCATTGAGTGATGCCTAGATAACATAATTATATAAGTAATTTGAGACTACATGGGGAACTTGACTGTCCTCTTTGCTGATGCAAAACCTGGCCTTTGCAGTGGTGGGTCCAGCCACATGGAATGGGCAACTACAAGAGCTTTGCCATCTGTCCAAAACCTCCACATTTACCTTCTACTCATTACTGAAAACTGCTCTCTTTAGCCGTTGTCGGACCGGGAGTCCGCCTGAGTAGACATATTGAAGGGGCGCTATACTAAGTTCCATTGATTGATTGATTGATTGATTGAAAAACATAGACAATACATAACACATGCACATATACATACAGGTGAACACTCACACACACACATGCAAGTAATTGGAACAGACAGAGAGTTGCAATTACAACAGACATCTTGAAAAAAAAATTTTCAACAGAAAGCACATGGAAAAGGCGCACAAACAGTTTTAGACTCAAAACAAACACTAGAACTTACCTCTAAAGTGCGGAACCTTTTGAACAGGTGACTATATTCGTCAAGGCCCAGAGCTTCCAGCCAGTTCAGAACAGACGAATTCACATGAGAACCACTGGACTCCCTATCCATGGTAGTTGAACTGCCTTGTAGTTGTGCCATCTCCGAGGTCCACCTGCCACCTGTCCACCCAAGAATAGAATCGGATTCTGTGCTGGTCTAAAGGTGCATTCAACATTGCAAAAATTCAGTGCCTACCCATCTTAAAAACATGCGATGACTTCCAATCTTAAACATACCCATAAGCTCCATGATGAGCAGTTATTGAACCAGAGTGATGTAATGTTTTTGTTACACTTACAGAGACTTTTGGAAGAGTTTGTCTGCACAGGATTGTCTCACTTTCCATGCAGTGAATTTTTGCACTGGTATTATCTGATTCTGTTTTGGCCAGTGAATGTGTATTAAATAGTTAGATATTCTAACTCAAACTCTGAAATTATGTATTATAAAACATATTAATGTCTCAATAGAGTACACTTTCAAATGCTAAAATGTGTCATTGTGAGTGTTATATTATGTCATTATAAGGTGTCAATATAATATATTTTTAAGTGTTA
Organism: Bimastos eiseni; assembly: GCA_959347315.1. Taxonomy (NCBI): domain Eukaryota; kingdom Metazoa; phylum Annelida; class Clitellata; order Crassiclitellata; family Lumbricidae; genus Bimastos; species Bimastos eiseni. Next base: position 6,233,817 of record OY365819.1, on the reverse strand, counting down.
TATTGTGTCATTATAAGGTGTCAATATAATGCACTTTCAAGTGCTACATTGTCACTGTTCAAATACAGTTAGATCATAATTAGTCTCATATAATGTGACTTTCAATATCATCATGAAATTTAAAAGGCTTACTCAAACAGCAATTACCTAACTGCATTAATAAATTGAATACACTAGCAGCACTGAAGTATACAAAAAAAGACCAAGATGTTAACACAATTGTAGCATTGTCTATACGGATACACATCAGCATAACAACGCACACTTAGAATGGGTTACAAATGCCAGACCAGTAATAAGCCTACCTATTTGGCTGGGTTTTCAAAAATGTTTACACAACCTGAAACAGAAGACAATCGTGCAATCAAGGCAAATTATTTCATCAATACAATAAGTTTGTAAGCCGAGCGATCGAATTGCGGTGCATCACATTCGATGATCCCATATTTCCCATGCAAGTGGTGAAAATTGATCCAACTCCAAAAGTGTTTCTACCAAGCGTTCGAATCCTGTAGTCTAAATAGCTTAAGTTTCTCAGTGCCGCACATAAGCAATGGCGGGACGACCAGCCAATTCATAGGCCAATAACTCACCACAAAGAATGTTCTATTTGTTCATCACATTAACCAGTGAAACGCTTATGATTAATGTTTTCTCTTAAAGACAAGTTATATGACTCGGCGCAACGATAAATGCCTCGCATGTCAACATAGGCGGATACACTCCGACAGTCTAATTGATCTCCTTCTGCAGCCATTCATGAGATGCACTATAATATTCTTCACGAACGCACAAAGCTCTGATTTCCTGGTATCTATATAAAACGTTTAAAAGTTAAGTAGTCCATTATTTATTTCTTAAAATACCATGTTCTCTCAGCAACCAGCGACTTGGCATCAACCCGCAGACTCCAGCGACAATAACCATAATATTTATGTAGCCCTAGTTTACGCTCAAATTCTTGTATATCTTTTGATCTGAACGGATCCGAATGATCAGCGTTCTGTTGAAAACACCGTGATGATCGTCGCTGATTTTTCTCGCATAAAACTAGACTAGTTTTGTTAAAGAAATTATTTTTCTTGATAGGGAATGACTGATGCCTTAGGTCTAGGCTATATACCAAGAACAAGTACAATCAACATTAAAATTATTATTGATTATAATTCATATAATTGGCATAAGATCTAGTGGCTGCATCCGGCGATTTAACCCGCCAAACGAGCATGTTTTGACTAAGCGCCCGTGAAATGAGCTAGCTCCCGCGACTTCGTTTTTTCTGGTGCTATTGAATTTCAAAATTACGATCACAATTTAACTATAAGCGCTACAAGATCGACTATGCACAAATTTGGGGGCACTTTGTAGACGCTTCAGAAAACATCAAGGACTTTAGATTAGCGTGTATCTTGGTCCTTGGGAGAACGTCAAGACGTATTGGCCTAGCAACGCTTCGTGTGATTTTGGGCATTAAATTTGTAATGAGACTACTCAAATTAACTTTTTTGCCAAAGCAAGGCACAATGGAAGGCTTGAATGCGGCTGGTGCGTGTCGACGTAACATTCCGTACTTTTTCGGTAATTCCTTCTGGCCCAAGCCAGTGAAGTCACTGCATTATTGAAGCAGTAGGCCTACACTCGGTTGTGTGGTTTAATAGGCCTACCCACAGTTATCTTTGAGAGAGTGGCACATGATAAGTGAGGAGAGTGAGCCTGTGATTGATTAGAAAACCCTCAGTTGGGTATAGGGGAAAACCCCCGGGTTTTGGGACCTCCGTCAAGTTAGTTTGATATTGACAGCCGGATATTGGATATTTGTGTGGTAGGCCGCATGTCAAATTCATATATTAAACTTTTAAGAATTTCACATTTCTGCACACATTGTTCACACAAAATCACCAGTAATCAATAGTTATGCACCTAGGCTATCAGAACATAATCACAAACTGATATAATGAGCTGGGTAATTAGGTAAAAGTTGGGTCAAAACAGGGAAACGCCATTTTACATTTTCTAACTACAGTTGGTGAATTAATGAATTATATTCTTCCAATCATGAGTAATCCACCTACATGGGGAAAAACCATTTTTTCACATATCCTCACTACAGTTGGTGAATTAATGCATTATATTGTACCAATCTTGAGTTGTCCACCTAATATATCAGAAAGTAATCACAAACTGATTTGATGAGGTGTATAAGCGAGTCAAATTTGGGTAGAAACACGGGAAAAGCTATTTTTGCACATTTTTTTACTATGGTGGATGAACAGTTTGGGGTGAATAGTGAAAAACCTCCAACCCTAAAGACATTTAAAGGGCTAAAGACCTGAAGTACATCTTTTTAATACATTTTTTGATGTTTGTGGATTTCAGTTTGAAGCAATCAAACAATGCAGAGTTTTCAAAATACACGATGAGGGATGTTTGTTTATCAGTGGTGGGAAATATCACACACAATGAACTGTTATTACTAACAGTGATCTTTGATCTTTGAATGTATGCTTCCTTTAAGTTCCTTATTATATTTAGCCAACACCTAAAGAAGATAGTTAACTCACAGTATATATAATTTTAAGCCCTCTCCTGACTGAATGGTAGACCATTATTTATATATTATTTACCCTCTTAAAATATGTTATATATTGCATATGCTCATAAATAAAGCCTGAGCTTAGGATCACAGTTTGGTATCAGTCTTGCATGAATAGCCTCTTTATGAATAGAGCTTCACAGATGGCTGATTTAGGCTGAGAAACTCTTACACATGCAGAGCTGGGTGGACAAAGATGTGGAGGAAGAGTCCACAAAGTAAGAGAAAGACAAGCGTCAACAGACAGACACCATTCAAAGCAGAATGTCTGGTTGTGAGAGAGTGACCAGAGTAAATCTCTTGAGCACATGTTTGAAAAGATTAATATGACAGGTTTAGGATGAGATTGGAAGTCACGCCTAGCATTTGTACTGGTAGCATAGCACAGCCACATGTAATTGACATTTTGTGCATTGTTGTTCAGCATAGAAGATTATTTCGTTTGCCGGAGGACTAAGATTTGGAAGCGGTACAGCCAAAAGTCATATATGCAGGTTCTCTGAGTTGTTTACTTTACAAATGTAATGTGAAGACTTATCTGCAGCTGGAAAATTTTTGCGGACAATAGAGAATTTAGAAGTATCTTCGAACAGCTGTTAATCTGATAGACATTTGACACAGAATGATGATAAGTACTGTTGTTAATGGAGTATGTAATGATGTAGTTAAGTTTTCCTGTGATTCATAGCTTTGGATTATTGTCAAGCAGTTAAGCACATACTACAGAATATTTATTTATATGGAGCAACCGCCTTGTTGTATTTTATGTTAAAGTTTCATTTGGGATCAGCAACCAGTCATGAGCTACAGTTATCAGGATTCAAAGCAGAATGTCTGGAGAGCCCCCGTGAGTGGAGAGCACGGCTTCAAGAGCGGTTTCAGTCTGCCAACTCAATACCCTACATATGGCAGCTCGTCTGAAAGTGTAGCAAGGAATGCTGCCCAGAGTTTTTCCTATCAGCACTCATCTGTGCTGTTCACCTCAGCTGGGTATCCCCCACAGGCCTCGTATTCTGACAGACCCTCACCACGGTTTGCTGAGGAACCACCGGACTCAACATCAGTGACTATGGCGCCATACATCGACACCGGTCCCACAGTCTCCCAAGAGAGTTCAAATCAAGTCTCATCAGCAAAGGAAGGACACGAACTCATTCATTCATCAAATGGCACATCGGGCTATTTGTCAAATCCGAGAGACTCTAATCTGTTACCATTGTCCGCGAGCTTCGTGCCAAATGGCAGAGACTTAAAGTCGTTACCAGTGGACGCCAGATGTCATCCGACGAATGGCTTCATCACTTATCCACATGTGGAGAATTATGGTCGAAGAATCGATGGAATGGGCACACAGGATGTGGAACCAGAAGCCCAGAAGAAAGCAGCATCCTGGCTTATCACCAAGTTCCTTGCTTCAGTTCACAGTTCAGAAAATCAGTCGAATGCTTGCAACGTCCCCAATGCAGATTCTGCTCAGTATCCACAGACTATTCCAGGCAATTATCCTGCAGGGTCACAACCCCAGCCGAATGCCCAGTCGTTTCTGGGAAGGTATTCAAAGGACCCAGTAGCCAGTGGAGCTGTTGACTTGGGAAAGACGACCCTCAGAGAAAACCCCGGTTACAGTTGGCGCCCACCGCCCAGTAATACTACCATGCGAAATTCATCGCCAACGAATGGAGAGAAAGTGGTGTCTTCATCAGGGATGAAACAGGTCAAAGCACTGCCAAAAAAGGAGTCCAGAGTGGATACAGGTACGTTGGGAGCATGGACGGAATACTTTCGACAACTGTACCTTTTCAATGTGATGAACCTTCAGCATGGTGAGGTCAAGCCCCAGAAAGTGCAGGGTTTCGACTCGTCCCCAAGTCTCCCTGTGGCTCCTCCTAAAGCAGTTCCCAAGCTAAGATATGGTGTGAGCAGAGGTAGAGGAAGGCGACTCCACAATCCATGGGCAGCCACTTCAGGATCAGCTAAATTGGTATGTGACATTGTTCTCTAGCTAATATTTATTCCAACAGCTTGTATAATTGTCTAATTCACTCTGATCAAAGACAATTGTTTGGCAGACATTTTGGCATCTCTATAAGGTAGTTGAAGGACACTACAGTGGATCAAACTGGAATGATAATTTCCATGTGTTATAGGCATTTTATATGGATCAATGTTTGTGTTTACAGTGTACTTTCTGACACGTTGGTAATAAAGTTTGCAATAATAAACCATTTTCTTAGCATTTAAGAATATTTACGGATGTTGATCATCTTTTGACAGGACATCAGTTGATGGATATGAGGACTAGTGGATACGTTGTCAGTATGCGGTAACTGGCACATGCTGTCTAGTGGCGGTCAGCCAATATTGAATCAAGTGACGTAAGTTATTAGAAATTATTAGGATTTTACACATTCTGTGTTTGTTTGCAGGGTATTGCTTCTGCTCACGTCATACCCTCAAAGACAGCTGCAAGTAGGCCTACGGAAGAGATGAAGTTTGGTTGTCGACTGTGTGGAGTAGAGAACATGCATTGGAATGTAGGTTGCTCATTAATATATATATATATATATATATATATATATAACGTCAAAGACATTCACCCTATAACAAACTATGACACTACTTGCACTCTGACAGTTCCAGTCCCAAGCCTGGAAAAAGACAGTGCCAGTCTCAAGCCTGGAAAAAGACAGTGCCAGTCTCAAGCCTGGAAAAAGACAGTGCCAGTCTCAAGCCTGGAAAAAGACAGTGCCAGTCTCAAGCCTGGAGAAAGGAGGAGGGTGATGCTAATAATCTATGTTATCATACAGAGTCCTTAAACTGCAACTACTAGTCTACTACTACTACTCTATGACTTGTCTTGTCTTGTCTTAACCATCCTCGATCCAAGGGTTGGTCGCTTCATGGACAAGTCTACTCCATCTCTTCCTGTCTCTCGTCTTCTTTAGTAAGTTGTCAAGTGGTCCACCGGTCCATTTTTCCACATTGTCTATCCATCGTGTCTTTGGTCTTCCTCGTCTTCTTGCTTCCGGTGCCTTGCATGATTTCTTTTTCCAGACAGTTTCCCTCTTTTCTCATCACATGTCCAAAGTATGTTAATTTCCTCCTTTTTATCAGATAAAGTAGCTCTCGTTCCATGTCTGCTTTCTCCAATACCCACTCGTTTTTCTTTTTTTGATACCCTTAGAATCTGTCTTATGCATTTCATCTCAAAAGCTTCAATTCTTTCTTCATCTATTTTCTTGATGGTTCAACTTTTGCAGCCATATGTAACCACCGGCCATACCAATGCTTTCATTAGTCTCACTTTGGTGGTTAACTTTATGCTGCGACTCCTCCATATTTTCTTCATCCCTATCTGAACACTTTGTCCTTTTGCCATCCTTCCTTGTATCTCTCTGCTACACTCTGCATCTTCTGTAATCAATGATCTATGACAGAACTATGAATAATGATATAAGGCTGAAATAAAAATAGTAATAATAAGTGTGTTGTAAATGAGGTGTGCTGTTATTAGTTAAGCCTTTGACTCTTCAGAATTATAAATAATAAAACCATCTGCCTTATGTTATTGAATACAACTTCCAAAGCTCCTGTCTTCACAAAGTTCACAAGTGTGTGTTTATGAATAACTGGCAGCTGATCGTGTTTGCAATCTTGTTTACTGGTGTCTTGCAGTTTCCCACAAGGTTATTCAGCCATGACTCAGTTCCTCAATGCAATATTTAGCTCGTTGCTTTGACGCTGAGTGATGTGTCCATTGTTAATGCTGAGTCATTACCTGTCTGCCAGTGGCTACGTGATTTTGCAGAATAATGTTTTGCCCTGAATCAATCAATCAATATTCGTTTATTTCAGAGATTGCAAGTGCCACAAATTCAAAATTTATGTAACAAATAGTCTAGTCTTTGAACCCACAAGAATATAGTTTATTGATGCTCACAAATTGAGTAATTGCTGTCTATATTACCGGTAGAATGCATTCTTTAAAAGGCCCTGCAAAAGAAAGGAAGTTCTGATGAATTAAAATGTGTGGCAGATTGAAATTGTGGGCATGTGGGCAAAGAGGTTGATATCTTTGTTGGGTCACTTTATTGACTTTAAGCAGGAATTCAACAGCCGCCCTAGCTAGACTTTCAGCTCCTCTGTTTTTCTATTAAAAACTTAGCCAAACTGTGACAAACGTTTCAACAGCCACTTCTGTCGATGACCAAAATTTTCATAACAACAGTCAATATTTCACTTGATTCTCAAAAGGCATCTAATCCAGATTTATTAGTTAATGTTTCTCCACAGTGCAGATACAGTCTTATAACGATATACGCTATTGTATAAGTTATGCAATTAGTTTCTTTTCAAAGGCTATTGGTTAGGTTTGTGTAATAAGGACATTAGGTTAATGCTTTGAGCAGTTATACAGTCTGAATGCTGAACTAGAGTGTTATAAAAAGTATAATGGTAACAATATCCATAATCACCGTGTAACTATGTACATTTAAACTGACACAGCCACTGTGTGATAATAAGTATAGTATGAACTGGTGATATACATACATACATACATACATACATACGTACATAGTGTACGGCAGTCATGCTAGGTGCTCATCCTGTTGTAAATCAATTGAGCCATTGGCCGCCCCCTAGCGAACGGAGGACTAGTCATCCTTCATTGGCTAACAGGAATCAATCTTGCTTCCTACTGCTCTTCACACCTGCGTGAGTTATCCATTACTGCGCAGTCTTCTTAGGTCCAATTGTACATTGTGTACAAGTTGTTATGGCCATATGATCATTAAAATGCAATTTATTATGGATTAAACTTATTATTAAATGTGGAAAAATGATAGTTGCTGATGATGATTTTTATGGTGGAAGGTGTGTTACTTAAATCTTGTGTCATTCTTCTCTCAGGCTGCAGAATTTCAGAAGCATCTTTCTTGTGAAGAACATCACAGACAATATAACAAGAAGATACCCAGACTTGATTCCACAAATGATTTCCAGTTAGTTCCACTGACTTTGTGAGTTACTATCCACTGCTCTTCTTCCAAATTGCTGTGTCATTGTCTAGTGATCGAATATGAAACTGTTTGTAATAGTTTCTAAAGGGTGACAACATCGTGTGGTTGCCATGGCTGCTAATGTCCTTATCTGGCTATGACATTTGACATAATTTGGGCCAGCCTCTGAGCACTATATGTGTTATGTCCGTTGACTGCTGTGTATATTAAAACAAGCTGTTCGGAAATGTAACATTCCAACTGATTTCAAACTGACCTTGAGTTTAAGGGTTTTGAGAGGGTCGCCTGCATCAATAATTTTGAATTGTATCTTTGAAAAATTTAATGCAATATTCTATTTCCTGATTAACAATTTAGTTAAATGGAGTTGTTTGTGCAATTTTTATGAATGTAGACACAAAAAACACTAAATTTATACAAGCTTACAACAAGAAAATGTTCAGTACTATAAAGTGTTTCATGATAATATTGTGTATGTGTTGTTTTTTGTTTAAAGTTATTTAAAATCAGCATTTGTTTAAATGATTAAATGATTGTTTAAATACTGGGCTTGTAATATCCGTGTGCTTGCAGACAGATGTGCTGTAGTGTGTGCAATCTATCAATAGCTGAATCTGATTCGTTTTCCACGCACAGCCAAAGACCCGAGCACAAGGTACGGGTAAGATTTAGATTTGTAGTCTGTAGCGATAAGTACACTGAATATGTTGAACAGTACAACCATGTCAAAAGAATCCCCAAAAAGCTGAAATTGTTTTGTGGCTACACTTCAGAGATAGAGAAGTTAACAGAAACTCTAAGGCAAAAACCCAAGCTTTAATTTGATTTTTATAAATTTCTGTGCATTCATGATGTTATTATTGATTTACAATGACTCTACAAGGTAAGAAATAATTTGCTGTGATGCCTTATTGTGTGGCATCGTGGCTGATCGATTAGAGCGGTCGACCCGTAACATTCAGTGAGCGCTGTGTGAGTTGGTTCGATCCTCGTCCGAGGCGTCATTCACTGTGTAGGTTCCTTGAGCAAGTCCTTCATGCACATTTGCTCTGCAGTGCAACTGCAATTGAGCCATTGAGGCGTGTGCACTTCTGAGCAAAAGATGTTGGAAAAAGGGCGATATCAAATTTCAAGAATTTCAGTTCGAGGAAAGAATGTGTCATGCGTGGCTATTTGCTAACTGGTGGAGTAAAGTCATAGGACTCTGTTACAAGGAGTGGTATATAAAACCCATTGAATCAAAGCTTGTTAGATTGGATTGAACAATTGATTGTGCTTCGGTTGGATTAAACAATAGAATCTGATTGTGCTATGATTGTACTTTCTGTGGATTATAATTTTCTACAATTTGTTTATTATCTAGAAAGAGCATCTGTCAATGACAGATTGTTATTAAGTGATTGGTTTACAACAGTTTCTGTTGTTTCCTGTTGTTCCTGCAGAATTTTTCTATTACTAGTTAAGAGTAATGATGCTAGGTTTTACTGTTACAGGAAAGAAAGGCATTGATCCAAAAAGGATGTCAATTATGCAAAGTGACCAGTTTCCAATGCTACAACGATTTTGCTTGTCATATGAATGAAAAGGAGCATAAGGAGGTATTTTGTTTTTCCATGTATAGCAGACATTTCTTGTAACCAGCGGTCATAGACTCCAGTGCTTGGACCTCCTTGGAATCTGGTCTTGACCTGATAGGTTCTAGACTTGGTCAGGTTTCTTTTGACTGACCACTGGATTGTCTCACACCTGTTGCTTAACCATATAAGTTATGGGGGAAAAATACTAGCAAAGACTTCCTTCTCACTTCCTGGCCCCCCTACCAGCACTGTATGTATTTATGTAAGTATATGGCCATTTATTTAGCGTCTTTTAAAGACTTCACAGAGGCACTATTGTACATATTGCATAGACCTGGTCTGGCGACTTCTGCTCTTGATTGTCCGCTGAATGGTTGTGCAGCCCTTCAGAGAAATATAGATCAACATTGTGCCAGGATAGAGGGCATTTGGTTAAGTTTGGTTGCTCCTTTTAATAAATAATTTCAGAATCAACAGAGATCCAGCTTGCAAGTTGGTTCATCAGCCAAAAATGCGCATAATTCAATTAATGTGGTCGACAGCACTCAGGACAAATCCACAGATCCTGATTCAACAGGAAGTTCAAAGGTAAGAATCCTCAGAAACATGTGTTGTAATTGGCCGCTCCCTTCAGACAATATAGATGTTCTGAGTGATATGTACTTGTAGACCTACTTCTCATCCTGGGCTTTTAAACCAGTATGCTAGCATGAGGCATTCATTTCATTGGTTCTTTCTAGAGGAAGTTTACGGTATCTGACTGCTTGATGCAGCATTTGTGAATGAATGAGCTCATGCCCTGTGCTTGGTACTCAAGTGGCGCTTTAGAAGTCAGGATGTTAAAGTTACAATTATGAACTAACATTTGACCAGTGCATCCGAGTTTTGAATTGTGCCCATCATGTGATGAATCAATAATAATTATTGTTTAGGTAACACTACAGACCCTTATAATTATGGCTGTGTTAATTAATTTAGATTTTGAATGAATGCTGGCTAATAGATGCAGTTGAGTTTCTATAGAGCACAATTTAAGAAAACTCTTTGCTTTCCTGCTGCTGAGGATTCTTCTGCTTTGTAATTCTTTAATCAGGAAGCGACGCAAACAAAGGAGATCGATCAGATGATGACACGATCAGAGAAGATGATTAGATCAACATTTCGACCTATTTCAGTGCAGAAACCCAAGATCGAAATAAAGCTGTCTCCACGGCAACCGTTGTTGGGTCTGGGGAGAAAGATTCCGGAGAGCAGTCTTGCCGGGAAGAAGCGAATGGCGGAAAAACTCGACAGATCAGAGGTTGTGGCAGTGGAAGAAGGTAGCACTGTAGAAGAACTCCAGAAGAGGCTTAAGATTGGAAATGTTGGTAGTATTCCAATTTTTCCAGCAACTGCAGATGCAACAGAGGAGAAGAAGAGACAAGAAATATCATCGCAAGATCTTCAAATGGCTAAGAATGCTCTTGCTGCAAGCAATTCTTTGAAAGATGCTGACACAGCTCCCGTCATCCAAACAGAAAGTGGTTTACTGGAATGCAAAGCTAGCAGTGATGAGGTAATTAGAAGAACTGTGTTGCATCTTTAAGTTCTGTCAGACTGTCTCAGATAAGTCATGTTGCGGTCTTGTGGTTTGAATCCCTCTACAGCAAGTGACATTGGTGTCATTTGTGGAGCGTACAATACAGACTCTTCTTACTATTTGAGGAAAGATCAGCTACTGTTTTACAAGCACTGAAAGATCCAATGCTTTGAAGAGTTCATTTCTAATTATGGTAATGCTACTTGTATGTGTTCGAAATCAGTTGGCTGTATGTGAAGCACAATCTTGATAAGTATGATGTTTCTTTGATTTCTTCAGTTGCGTTTCCTGACTGTGTGGATGAATTCATGTGTTGGTATGTGCATGTGTATAAATGTACCATTGTACATCTATGCATATATCTATGTGAATTTATCTGGTCATATAGTGCTTGCACAGTTTGAAGTAATGTAATGCTGATGGGTTGCTATTGAATGATGCATTGAATTCATTTTGCAGACAAGTGAATGTACAGAGGCTGCTCTTTTATCTACTCCTTCCGAGATCAACGTAGGCAGTAGTTCTAAGATATCAGCAGAACAAAACAATGGATCAACGTCAAACCTGCACAGTAAGTCGCTCAGTAGTGAAGGCCAAATCTGTTGGCAGACAAGTATCCTTTGGAAAATTGACTGAACCTTTATACCTTTATGTCAATCAGCAGTAATCAAGATTTAGAGAAAATTCTTGACCTTATAGGATGTGATAAACTGCTTTGATATGAATGAATCGACACTTTGGCTTTTCACCTCTGAAGCTCAGACTCAAATCGAATCAATATTAAACAGTCAATGATTTAATACAGTCTTAGTGGAACTTTTACATTCGACACTATGACAAAGTTTCGCTTTCCTTTTCCAGGTGACGACATCTTTGTTGCTGTTGTTGGATTCTACTGCAAAGTGTGTAGGACGATTTACAACAGGGAAGAAGTTAGTGAGGACCAACATCGCCAGAGTGAAACTCATTGCACGAATCTACAGGTTAGGAGGCTGACTCACTCACGTCTTACGACATTCATCTCTAGCCCTGATTGCATTACAACCTAATAATTATGTTTACTTACAGCTGCTCATCTTGTAACAACAATTGTTCTTATATACTCTGCCTACCTTTTTAAATTTTTGTCATACATGATTCATAGCGATTTTTCAGTTTCTGTTCTTCTATGTTTTGACGTGTGAGGTTCAAATTCAAGTGAATCGTACGATTTGGCAAGTTTCTGTTGAGTTTTGCAACCTGTAAGGAAGGATTTCTATATTGTTGAGTTGCCTTAAGTGACAGCCACATTCTTTGGCCCAGCTGGCTAGGACTTGCCACAAGTGACATTGGTGTTGTGTTGTATGTTTGTCTGTGCTTCTGAACTTTGTACTGAGGGCAATATCAAATACAGTTGTATTGTGTAGTATGGTATAGAAATCTTTAAAGATGAGTTAGTTGATGGTAATATGCAGCTACTCTCAGCTGAATTTCTGCTGTAATTTAATATTAGATGCATTGGCTTTAGTGGTCGTGAGGTTTACCAAAAAATGTATTTGTTCTTCGACTTCTTAAGTTTGGTCTCTGTGCTTTAGCCAAAGTTCTAGTAAACATGTTGACAAATACTTTACTACACCTTTACTTACATATTTCAGGTTGGTGTACACTTGCCATTGGCATTGTCACCAGGACCGTCATCATCATTGCTGTTATCCGCAACACCCAATCAAACAAAGCTTGACAAACAAGACGAGGTCAGCATGCCTCAACAGAATGTCACGAACACTTCCAGAGTTGTAGATGAAACTCATCAGGAAATAAGGGCACTGAAACAGCCTGACAACACAGCAAAGGACGACCAACATCTAATAAACCATAATAATAATGATAAGCCATTAGAAAATGGCATATCCAGTCAGCACCTGGTTCATGTAAATGCAGATCTCAACAACCAGGATTGTACAAGGCCTGGCAGCACTTGCAAGTCAAATGATCTTAGTGAGAATTCAACAGAGATTTCTTCACCTAAACGACGTGATGAGCAAAGTCCAAAGAAATTGAAGAATGCAGACGGTTCTTCTCTTCCAGTCGAGCAACAGAAAAAAGACGACAACCAGCTCAAACGACCGGATTTGGAGACAATGGAAAACTGTGCAACAAAACAAGGTTCTGGGAAGAGAAAGCGTATCCATCCAATGAGTTGCCTGACGCATAGAAATCCTCAGGAGAACAATGAAGATGTTCAGAAGAAAATGGAAGACATCCTAGAAGAAATTGTTTCTCTAGAAAAGGCAAAAGATATTCAAACAGAAGGACAAGAAGTGGAGAAGAAAATCCAAACAAGAAATGAAGAATTTGAAGTAAGAAGCAGCGTTAGTTACCAGAAGTCACTGGTAATTGTCAGGAAGGGAAAGCTTCCACGCAAACTGGTGGACACCGGAAGCACAGCCGTTGATAACTCCAACACCGTAGAAGTAAAAGAAGAACCATTTGAAAAAGATTCCTTCTTGAAGATGACTAAAGTTGAAAATAGTTATTTGAATAATCAAACTAAACAAATTGAGATTAATGGACAAAATCTAAATACAAATCATCCAGGAATGTGCAATCCATTACATACTCATCTTCCAAGTAATAGTGATACTCAACAGTTGGATGAAATTAATAGTTGTAGTTTCAACCTGGCAAATGTAGAGCAAGAAGTTATGTCAACAAAAGAGAGCAGCACCATGCAAGGTGACACCCTTTGCAAAATCTTTGTACCAAAATCCTTTAATGACTCTTATAGTACTGGTCCAAGCAGTGAAACTGAAATTAAGAATAATGGAACCACTCAAATGAATGAGAGCTCTTCCCTGCCAGCTAGAAATGTTATTGATAGCATTACTGAAAATAGTGTAGCTGTCTTGACTGACAAAGATCCAGGTGTTAAACTACATAGTGGAGCAATTATCACTCCGAGTGTTGAACTACACAGTGAAGCAGTTATCACTCCAAGTGTTGAACTACACAGTGAAGCAGTTGTTGATCCAGGTGTTAAACTACACAGTGGAGCAGTCACTAAGACAGATAGAGATTTATTTGAGCCTATTAATGCTGATGTCAAGAATAAAGGTAATACTGATAACCAACCTGTCGGCAAAATGATTTTTGATGGCAAGAAGCCTGCCACTGGCAAGACCATAATTTTCTATAAGTCTGCTAACATTAATAAGGCTGTCACCAGTGATAAGCATGTTGCAAATGTAAAAATTCTTGCCAAGAACACAGCTACATCTAGTGATGCAGGTAACAAGTCAGTTGAAGGTGATATTTCTGGTGCTAGTGAAAAAGCTGTTACCAACTACAAGATTATTGATAACCATGAAGCTACTGCCAACGATAAAACTCTATACAATAACAAAGATATTGCTATCTTGCCTGTTGTTGGAATGGCAGCTACTAAGGATGGTATAACTCAACAGAACATTGCCTGTGACAAGTCAGTTGTTGATAAAGAATTTGCTGATAAGACTGTTGTTGATAACAACATCACATGCAAGGCTACAACTGAAGAGTTGAGTGGTGGCAACGTAGGTGATATCACAGCAGTTAAAGTCAACACTGCTCAGTCCGCAAGTAACAGTAAAAATGCAGCCAACATTGCAAATTCCAAAACTCAAGATGCCAAGTCCAAGATCAACAGTCCAACAACTGTTTGTAATCAAAATAACAAAAGTAGTACCATCAATAAAGGTATTGGCAGCACTCCTGAAAACTGTCCGACTCACGACATGAGCAAATCTGTTGAGACAACAGGTGTGAGTAGCTCCACAGAGGTGCCTAAACCAAAGTCCAGTAGCAAGAATTCAGACTCTGACATCAATACCAAGAGCAACGTTGCCAATCTTTTACTTCCAGCGAGTCTGGAGAAGGGCTGTGTAGTTTCTTGAACTATCAAAGTTCAGAATTTTTATAGGAGCAAGATGGGACAGTTTACTTTCGATAAACAAAGTTCACAGAGCCTTGCATACAATGCAGTGGTGTAGATTGCCAATGCAAAATAACATCTTCAACATTTGGCAAGTTCTTCAAGGCAAAGCAAGCAAGCATGTAATTTGTCACGCTTAACAAAACCCTTGTAAAGAAACTAAATCAACGAACTCTAGACAATTACGAACCTTGAACAGAATGGTGAATTAATAGAAACGTCTAGAAATTCAGCAGCTATTTTTAACAGCAAGAAATATTCTTTTCATGGTACCCTTTAGTGCCTCCTCGTTTTAAAATGGTTAACCTTCTTTCAAACGACACCCTATAACTAGAATGCTGAAATTTAGTATTCAGGTCACATTCCAACTGTAGTAGCTCGGGCTTGACAGTTAAGGTAGGAGTACTTAGTAAATCAGTATTAATATTCAGGGCTGTTGTTAGCTGTAGTTATGTGCAGATCACTCCAGAATTAAATTGTTTTCAGCATCATCTGAACATGCATGTATGTGAATATGGTGGAATGTCTAAATTAAGTATATAGACATGTAAATAGTGGAATGTTCAAATGGAGTATAAACCTGTGCACATAATTAAATGTTCATATGGAAACTTATGTCACATAATAACCTGTATAGTATGTAGATCTTTTTACATAGTAAATGTAGTGAAACATCCAGAATGAAACTATATGCATTATGCACCGATAATACATATAGTGTCTGTGACTACACTGTTTATTATCGTTTCTACATCAGAACATCTGTATCTGGTTGCTTTGGTTGGCAACAATGGTAGGTTGCTGATACATTCGCTTTTCACCCCTAACCCAACTGGAATTCCAGTGTTCCTTGCCAAGCCCTGGACCCTGTGAAGAAAGGCCAAGCTGTGATAAGGTCACGGACTGCTGTTGGAAGGGACCATTTCACAAGAGCAAGCAGTCAATCAATGATTAGTATATACATATATGAATAATTATATAGAACCTTTAAAAAATGGAACATGGCTGTGCCTCTTTAAGTTTAGTTTGTTACACTTCCTGATTAAAATATAATTATTTCCCAATTAACAAACAAATACAAATGCTCATTAAATTAGACAAATGTTTGTAAAGACATTTATGATAACGAAAATGTATAAAACCATCATTAATATAATTATTAGCATTAAATGTACCACAGTTTACAAAATCTACAAGTACATTTCTAGAAAGCTACTAGTACGTTAAATTCCAGCAACTGACGATAGCTTTAATACTGTCGGAAATTCACTCAAAATGCAACATATCGGCCGTTTACAAGGCTTTGTGAACAGTGAAATAAAGTAAGTCCTAGAGACCTACCATGATTGGAAATTGGGCCAATGATAAGGTAATAGTTTTATTTTTCCCACCTGGTGTTTGCAATGATATGAATAAATCCTAGCATTATGAGCAGAAAGCAACAGTTGTGGCGCTGACTAAACTTCATGCCAGTAACTGACCACCTTTTTTGTACGTGTAGTATTTATATAACCGACCAAACAAATTAGACTAATGTTAGACAAGAATGACACATCACGAGCAGTTTTGATTATGTTTGTGATGGAACAGGTTTGCCCGACTAAGAGGCATTTCAAAATAGTGGACCCAGTATTGATAATACAAAAACTAGACTGTGGAACAATGAACCTGAAGTTTAACCAAGCAAAGTCAATCACTGAGTGTGTCTTAATATAGACCAACAAACACAAAGGTCTGACAGAAACAGACATTAACTATATACTGAAAATCATGCAGGCTCAAATTATCTATGTAATGCAACTTTAACTAAGAGTGTGCGTGCACCATGTTTTATTCAACAGAATGAATGAATTCGAAAGTTGTTTTCGAGACCAGTGGTATTAGTTCGTGCTGGTTAACAGAAGACTCTTGTGTAAATAATTTTGATGCTTCTCGTTCTTTCTTTAATTATTTCTTCTCTACTGTCCCATTCTCTGCTGCTTTCTGCTTCTCCCTCATTCGATCCGCATCTCTAGAGAGAGTGATTTAAAGAAGCAGCTTATTTAAGTCATATTTAAGCCAAAGTTTTGAAATAAAAAACTAGTTATTTAGTATATGAAGGAATTAAGCCAATCATAACAATCATCAGTGTCTTCATCTAAGGCAATCCTGACTTTTATTGACCTATCTTTGCCCTGACTGACTATAGTCGATGAAATTATTTTACATTCAAGGTGATCACGGGTAACATGAAATACTGAATATCGACCAACCAAAATGTTCTAAAAGACAACAATTGTAGGCCTTGAATATCTATAATAGTTCACTATTTATATGGCACTCCAGTCCATCTGGTATATCTAGTCACAAATAGGACTTCACCTTGATCTGAAAACAATTATCAATTAGCTAATCTAATAAAAATTCAGCCAATTCTAATTGATAAGCAAATTTCAGTAGCTCAAACACTAAACCCTCAAGTATGTATAAGTTATCGAAGTATACTTTACACAAAATGCACCTAGAATGTGTGCCAAAGGAAACCATAACACTTAAGCTATTGTCCGTAACTTGTAACACAAGATTGTAAAGATTCTCCTAAAAATCTCAATACCTCTCTTTCCGTTCTTGCAGGCTCATTCCCTTATTCCCATCCTTGTCATCAGCTTTCTTGCCCCTCGAACCTTCCTGCTGCTTCTTGAGGTTCTTCTGTCGGGCCAGTTCTCGCTGGTTTCCCCCTGAAACAGTTTTAACATTTAAATTCAAAATGACCGAGAAACACCTCTCAAAAAATGCAAATAGATTGGAAACAAATCACAACTTTTCCTTTCAATTTCAGTTATGACATGCCGCATAAAACACTGACCTCAATCAACATACATACGTACGTACAATTGTTACATACATATATGCGTGGTGCTTCTGTAATGTACTGAGAAACTACTTCCTCAGCCGACTGGCTTTCAAGTAATTATATTTAAAAACGACAATAACCATAGCCAACTCTCATGATGCCTAACCGACTAACATGATGCGTATTAAAAGAATTCTGGTGTTGGTAACAGTGCGCCTGTGCCGTAGGTTGTGTACGTGCAAAGGTCTTCACCTGTGAAATTATTTATTGGTTTGGGTTACGTAGAAGTAGTATTTTCGTTAATATTGCGGTCGAACTTACTCACATGAGAATTCTTGAACCACACCATAAGGCCCTGAAATTAAACGTTTGCCCAAAATTGCAAAAACGAATTTCTATATCCACATTAAATTATACAGTATGGATAAATCTTCTGCGGCCGAAAGTCTGGCCGCAATACAAAAGAAAATGTTACTTCTGCGGCCGAACACATACAAAAAGGCTTCGGCGCACGCTCAATCTTTGGCACAAGTTAAAACCCTAAAATTTTAATATACGACGTGAGGAGGGGTCGGTTAGGGTCAGGTTAAGCATTGTGAGGGTCGGTTAGTCAGATTAGGTGTCGTGAGGGTCATATAGTGTCAGAACCAGTGTCGTTCTTAGACACATGCGAAGAACTTTCGGTCTCATAAGTCATTTTCCCGTGCATTGAAAGGCCGAAGTTCGGCCCCAGAAGTTCCACGCAAACAGTATATACATGGCTTGGTAGACTAAGTGTGAAAATGCAGTATAACCCTAAACTAAAACGTCGTTTATAGAACCACACTGTATGTAAAGGAGCTATTTCTTAATGTAAAATCGCTTACTGGTCATTTCCTTCGAAATCTCGACCACCAACGCAACTTTCTATCTGTACACCCTTCCTCTACGATATATGGCTCGAACGTTGTCTTGCTGACAGTAGACCGGAAGTTGTTCAACGTAAATTACGAAATATGTAAACAGAGTCCACGTGCGATACATTAGTGGTGCGAAAGAGCTCACACTGTGACATCAATTAAAGGATACCACCTGGTGGTGTACAATGCCAAGTAATATCTTAAAGATAGGCTCTTAAATAAATTGGACGGACAAAATTAACAACATGATCATGTGTTACCTAATATGAACTTCATTCAGGTAATAATTCTGTGAATTTTTATGAGGAAGGGTGGTTGGCTTGATAGAATTCGTAATAGACAAAGTTGCAATTAAAATAATTTTCAATGAAAATTATTTATATTTAAGCAGTCCGATGATCCGTATATTCTACATGTTCATTAGAGGACCTGAACCGTGCCACATTATGCCATGTTATACTCTAACCTCCTAGTCATCAAAAAGAGCTGAAGAGTCTAAAATTTTACAGATTAACATGCAAGAATACACTGTTGAAAATTATGTTGCTGACTCACAAGAATTATTTTTGCTGTACCTAGCATTATTTCAGTTGTTATAGTTACCTAAGCTCATGGGTAGAAGATAGAAGAAGGTTGAACTCCAATAATCTGGCAACGAAAATGCAGTTATGTTAATCCTCCACTATTTATCTTTCTCCAGCAAATAGTGAATGGCAGAAAGCAATTTACTATTTAGTGGTCTTACTACATTTAAGGCATGCTTATCGTTCCTGTAGTCAGTTATAATTCGGTAGCCAAATTCATTGCTTGCTTGTCTCCCCTACCACTCCACATTACTACCTACATCACTGATGTCCTACACTGATTTCCTATTGCTTCTTATATCCAATGCAAGACACAGATCTTAGCCCTAAGAACTCAACAGTGTCTAGCCCCAAAATATATCCTTGTAACTTAATGTGCAAATCTCTGTCTGCTGTCTCTTCCACCCTCTGTTGATCGACTTGACCTCCTTAATTGTTCCCCGGGCAAGGACGATTATGACCCAACACCATGCATTTGCCATCGTGGGTCCTTCTATGTGGAATGACATACCCCCCACAATCCATAGCAAGATTTTAGTCAGGGACCATTGCTCATTCATTCATTATTTGAAGACTTTCTTATTTCCTCAGGGCTGTCATGCTGATAGCGTTTCTGAATAGCCATTATTTTCTCTATGAAGTACTTTATATAGTCTCAGAAACGATACGATACATAATATTATATGAAAGAAACTAAAGTAAATAATTTTGAAATTGAAGCTTCTCCAATATCAAAAGAGATCAACACACTTAACTCTTTCATGGTCTCTCACAAAGTATGCCACAGACAGCACGTATGCACGCTATCTATGATACTTCAATTGCTATAATTGATCTGGAAGTTGACATTAAGCACAAAAGCAGCGTTTTAGTCGCTGGGGGCGAGGGTTCAAAACCCCAAGCATTTCTTCTAACCCCTCAGCTAATTAAGATGTTGGGGTAAGAAAACTAAAATATCTCACGAGTCACTCCCTGTATTGTGCGCAACACAAAAACAACCCTAGATTTGACTTGAGTTCATGCACTGGTAATCTGTAAAGCGTTGACCTCTCGCTTCTTTGAAAAGTTAAACACTGCACAAAAGACAACAGCAATTTTAAGCAAATATTTTTACACCAATTTAGGCAAACACCTGGTTGATCCATATGAAGCGCAAGGAATATAACCCATTGCTTATAATTTAATTGTAGGATACTCTTAATAACTGGGGATAGAGCAAATTTAATCTTATTTAATTTTATTTAATTGTAGGATACTCTTAACAACTGGGATAGAGCATGGTCTTGATGGAACCCGATGGACAGCATTTTTAATTTATGTTAGTTCATTTAAAAACACCTTTGTGGCAAGCTATCATGTCATGGTTGTCTAGTACACACACATTTTTTATTCATTACAGAGCCAGCATACAGCAATGTGTCACGAGTTGGTATTAATAATGAAAATTTTGTGACTCAACAACTCTTTTCACTGTTTGATCAAAGTTAATTGCAACATATTACAAGTTAGCATCTAAAAAAACAAACAAACAAGTGCTTTCTACTGTCCTCAAAGAAGGTAAACAAAGAATCATTTTAATGTGAACCATTTAACGAGTCCAATAGGCAGGATAAAATCCCAAGAAGGACCAAGGTCATGTAGGCAGGGCACCCCCCATTCTACAGAACAAATTAAAACATAAGAACAAACAGAGGAAATAGACCTCAATCCATAGGCCACCGTTAGCAGACAGTTTGAGACCCATAGGTAGGACATGGGGTTCAGGAATAAACAGTAATGAAAGCAGACTTGGAAGTCCAAAGCAGTCTTCAACAGCTGTAATGCATTGAGGTTGTAAATATTCTAAAACCAGATCTGGACTCCTTTGGAAGCTCTATCTATTCCAATACGGTTGCAATGTATACCATAGCGCAGAAACCTATGGCTGCCAATTTGGTGGATGATGATGATGAAATGATGATGATGTGTCACTCCATTTCTAACCAATTAATTCTTCCCGTTACTTCAGTTTTAGAAGCTCCTAAAGAGAGTCTGGTTTCTGCAATCCTTGCTGCAGATACACACAGTGCAATTACACAAATATAATTATATATCACATAATATCATGCAAAATGATTTCTGCCAACAGCAGGCATTAGTGTGGCCACAACGTTCACTTTAAAGTAGGCCTACATTCAGTGTTGCCAACTGCCGGACAGTTCTGTCAAATATCTACAAGACACCATTTTATATTCGTTTATATGTTACACATCAAACAACATAGCAAACAAGGATTCACAAGACATGTAGTTTGTGTTTTACCACCTGCCAGATGCCCATATGGTGCCCATACTTCCTACCAAGGACCCTTACAGGGCTCTTTGAAATGTCTGTGGGCATGCTGGCTTGGAGATCTGGCCATAATGGGTGATTACATTAGAGTCAACTGCTGCCAGACAACACTTTCAAGAGACCACATTACATAGGAAGAGGTTCACCAGGAGATTCCAAATTTGTGTGTGGCTCCTAAGAGACAAAACCTTTTATCACCCTAACAGATTTCAACACAAGTCTGTAATCATTTGCCATCGACAAATTAACAAACCCGGGTTTGGTACCTCAAACGGAGTAAAACATCACTGCTGACCCTGCAGTGTAATTGCCATTCAGACGTGCTGCAGCATCTTTCAGACTTACTTACAAGGTGAGAGATTGTCTTGACACATAACACACAGGTACATGTAATAAATGTAAGTAAGGCAATCACCAAACGCAAGAAATGCAACACAAAATTATGAAAACCGAACGCAGTGCTTCCACAATGCATAATAAATACGAAACAACAATTTCTGCAAACAAACTGAAACAACACAAGTTACACAACAGAAAATCATTTAAGCTAATATAGAGAGATGGTTATTTGTCTGCAGTGTTAAGTTAATGACTTAGTTTCTTATCAAGGATACCCATTGCTAGCTCTGATCATCCACCATCCAATTACCGACCTAAACAACACCCACCTTAATAGCTACTTTGAAAACCGGACTCAGACCTCCTTCGGGCTACCCTTCGGACAACCCCATGAGAGAATCAAAGTCAGGCCCACCCTTAATACCTCCATCCCCTCAGTGCCTGAGGATTCCTCACTTTCACTGTGCTGTCACGCTGAGAGCGTTTCAGAATAGCTGGTACTCTAACAAGTGCTTTTTCTATTCTCAGATATAGTACAATGTTATACGTAAAAATTCAAGTGGGCCTATATGAAATTGAAGGTTCTTCAACATCAAAACCAATCAAGTGAATCAACACACCAACCATTTAATGGTCCCTCCAACATCCGAGCCAAATTTCACAAAGGACCATAGACAGTTCATTGAGTTCAATTGACAAAGCATACTATTAAATTTCAATTGCTATAATTATATAATTATAAATAATGAGATAATTAATGAGATAATCTCGAAACAACACAGGTGAATAAGCAGGTGCTCTGTAAGTGGTTTTAGAAGTTCAAAAATTATGATTATAATTAGCCTATATAATGTCAATTGTCATCAAGAACAGGAATTTCATCAGCTAGCCAAGCAAATATACAGACAACCGGAGGGTTTACATGTTGCTGGCCTATGCACAAGCATGCTGCTCAGCCAACAATGTTAAGCTGCAAGTTATGTTATAGTCTATTCGTCAAGTGCAAATAAAACAAAACAGCACTGAAGTCGAATGACTGCAATATCAACAAACAGACACACTTTATATAACAGTCACATACTGTCAAAGAACAAACATACTTAACCAGATGCACAATAACTAAAGACATATACGTCTCAACTATCATCTACCTACCAGACCATCAGGCCGCTTATTATAGCGGCAAATTTCATCTGACTAGCCTGTTATACAATCGGCTACCATTATCAACAAAAGTTATCACAAAGTCTATAAGAAGTCCATTGCTAACATCAAGAACAACAGTAACAGTCACAGATAACCTACTATCATCTACAAGCATTTAACAGTCTATCATCACACTCATGATGGCTCATCACATGTTATGACGTAAGTTGATGCATTCTAACTCTGAAAATATTGAAAAATTCCCATATCTCTTCTCATTTTATAATTAAAACAAGCCAAAACATTAAAAATCAAAATATGTCCAACTTTAAACATCTCTAATGAAAGTGGTTACTATTTATTTAAAATATAATTTGTTCCAACATATAAATTAAGCCAAAAAACATTTGCAATTTGCAATGCTTGGAAAATCTTAAAATTTTTTACTTAGTAAAATGTCATTTGTTTTATGCACCCTGAAGGAATTTCCTTGGTTTGCAAAAATGCAAGGCACTTGAGAAAATAGAAGTTTGAAATGAAAATGACCCAGATATCTCTCATTTTTGCCTCATCAAAATGGTTTCTGAGTAGCAGTTATTGGTTTTCAATAACTAACTTCAGAAACTAAATCCTTGTAACAACTTTCACACACATAATCAACATAAAAATTTAACGAGATTATGAGTATCGTGTTTTGGACTATTTGATGAAAAATTAGTGAAGGCAGGTCAGAATGAATATGCTTATGAAATTATGAATAGTAAGTGAGGACGTTCTCTTGGTTGCCACGCAGTAGAAGTATAGGAGGCATATCCCGCGTGAGGATATCGAGCCAGGCCATGAAGAGACCGGCCGAGCAAAGTCCCTTCTTTGGCATCGGCAGAGTCCTATGAATAACAAACAAAAAATAAACACATAGTAATTAGTAACAATAATGATAATTATAATAGTCTGTTTGAAATGCAACCGATTAAATAGTAATAATAATGATAATAATAATATAAATAACAATATAAATAATAATAAAACTTATAAAATAATAAAAATCATAAAAATAATAATAACAAGAATAATAATAATAGCAAGAATAACAATAGAAATAATTTTCATTTAATTTCAAACTGATATAATTGCAGTATAGTTACAAACAGAGTATGCACAAATGATGATGTTAATGCTAACATATGTTAATGGAAAGCTAATAGTATGTAAATTATGGTAATTACTGGTACTAAAATAAGACTGCAACATTTTAATAAAGTTCATAGCCATAATTTCCAAACTTCTAAAGTGTCACCAAATGTTATGTTATCGGCCATAGAATATCACCTAATCATATGCCTACACGTGTATTAGTTAAGCACAGATAAAGTTCTTGTATTACTTACATGACAATCAGCTTCGCCTCACTTGAATGCTCTCGTAACAATTCACGTAGCCGTACATGTCTGAACGTCTGAATGAAAGACAAAAGCAACAGTCATGAAAATCGCTGATGCATTTTTGCACTACACAAAATCTGTAAAAAGGGGAACTGTAACTGTCAAATGATGAAATCACCACGAGTCAGGTTGATGTGTAAATTGCAGTCAGAGGTTGAAATTCCTAGATGGCTACAGAACATGAGCCAGTGCAAGTGGTAGACAGTTTAGGTTTCATAAAGTAATTGCCTGTGATGTTAATCGTAATCATTATGTAATCATAAGCATCAAATTTCCTCAGTGCCATTTAATAGCCAAGCACTGGGAATCAGCTGATTCAAGATCTCTGTCTAGGGGTTGTCCAAAGGGTTGTCAGACGAAGGTTCAGTCCAACTGCCAGAGGAGCTGTTAACGTAGACGTCATTTAGGTCGAGAATTGTATGCTAAAGAACCAGATGAGTCTGAGTAAGCATTTTTGAAGAGGTGAGACTTCAGTTTTAAGCGGAGGGTCCGAGGGGTGATGGATAGAGGACCCTGAAGAAGATGATCATGGGTGATTGACAATGATTGATGTGTATGGCAGAAATTAAGGCCATATATATCCTTGGTGTTAAACTGTATGAGGAGAGGCTGTCTTCTTTACCCTGCTTTTCTGAGTGGTCAGTTCGTTGGTGGTGATCTTCCAGGGACAAGTTTCTTCAGTTTCACCATCGTCTCTATTCAACATCCAGTCTTTAATCATATTCTCAAACTCTTTCATGCTAAAACACACGAATATTATCTTGAAACATTTCTAATAGCTCACAGTTAAACCTTGTCCAGCATATACAATGTAATGTACCTAATTAATTAACAATTCTAGACGGAATGCATTATGTTTAATGAAGATGATGAAGGCGACGATAATGATAATAATAATTTTCTTTTTATTTCAAACTGACAAACTGCAATATGATTACAAGCATGATTATATGAACGAACGATGACAAGTTGTTACAGGAGTCGAATTTAAATTAACAATCTCTAAGTCAATGAGAGAACAAAGTACCTCAGGGCAAATAATGATGATAATAATAATCATAATAATGATACTGATAGAAATGATGATGAAAGGTAAACAGCTGTTAACCTTTCTGTTTCGGGTCGTTTGCAGATGTCGGTTACCACGGTGATGGATGCGTACTGAATTCGAAACTTATGCAACAATAAGGCTACACTGGAAAAACATTTTACAAATTCAGTTTCAAAACTTTGCAGTGAACAGTAAATGCCCTCGCCAGTAACAAATAAGAGATTCAAAATCTCTGAGTTTGAATTTGACACTTCAATCGTATACAGGAAATAATTTTAACACACACCAATAGTTTGTACAGCTATAAAAAAATGTTCCTGTGATGGCCTCTCCTTGAAACTGCGTCAGACTTCGAATTTGGACTTACTGTCTAATAGCAATAAGTCTCAAAAGTCAAAATTTAGTTATTTAGATTGTTCAAGTGTCCACTCTTTGCTATCATTCCAGTATTTAGAGTTAAGACTTCATCACATCATCTCAAATCTTCAATTCATTGTCAGATGATGGTCCAACTACATCTGCATTTGTATTAAATGCAAATAATCCTTTCCTAATGTTGTAACTGTAATAAAAGATTTATAAAGCACCACTCAGAAAGGTCAGTGGAACTCAGAATTTTAAGAAGTGCATAGAAAACAATGCTACTGTCGTTGGTCTTTGTTGAAGGCATCTTTCTTTGTGCCGGCCATGAAGACTCGCAGTTTGCAATTTTTCCACAGTTTCTTCGTCGTCATAAGGTAAGGAACGAGAAGCGTCAGCCCTTCGGATAAAAACCAACAACACATCACACGGTCAAACTTTGTCCAAGAGGAATCGCATGATTGCCATGGATGACATGTCTGTACGACGGCTCTATCTTAAGGAAGTAAGTAAATTATACCAGTTGCATAACTGCACTCTGGTGTACATACATCTTAGCTAAACATTCTGATAATACAATTTTATTAATTAGATTGTCTGCTATAGGCAGGGAACGATCATACGATTGTGGTCATAAGGTTCATCGTTGGAGCTTTTTAGGTAGCAGTGAAATATGCAGAACACGAGGGCCATCCAATATTATCATTGTACATACAATTTATATTGCACTGTCATGCTCATGTTTTGCACACGAATGTGCACCTTTGTCACATTTCACTACAGACATAGGACGTTAACATTTATTTTCATGTCCAAGCACATGGATAACAAAATCAAACCATTTTGTGACATTGAACAAATTCTTTAACAGCTGGTAATACAATGGTAATATACCAAAATAAAAGAAATGATAGCAACGAAATATAAGCAGCAAAACCTCCATCATCAAACAGCCACCAGACATCAATGAATCCCTTCTTCTGTTTGTGGCTGAATCGGTTAGCACTTTTCCGGTTCATTCTGTGGTGCATTAGCCTCTCCGGGTTGACTTTCGACAACTCCTTCTCTTCCAATGCATCCTCGTCATCGCTTTCCTCCGAATCCGGAGTGTCCATGGTGCTTGCCAAACCTTCTTCCAGAGGACCACACTCCAAGTCTCGCGCGTTCGTGCCGTCGAGCGCTGGAGTTGCAGCCTCTGCTGTAGGTGTCGCTGCCACATAAAAGAAGATAATTCTATTAAGATGCCTGCTACAATTCCTCCTGCATCTCACTGGAATGAGCCTCTTCTCATACTGTTTTGCCACCATCACATTCAAGCTTGGCTTTCCATTGTCACATTACTAGATCCTCTGTGATGCATAGTGCTACAAAACTCTGCTGTTACCTCTTTACATGGCGCTAAATAAGTCTGCTGTTACAATCACAGTGCAAGCAAACAATCCAATAGCCATACAATTTTTCTTATGGCTTACATGGCTTGACAGATATATATAGACAGATGCAGACAGAATTATACATAGGCAACCAGACGAGTTCTTTGATATAATGCTGGGAGGCACTGTGAAGCCAGCCATCACTGAGTCTGTTATGGCTCACATGCCATGTTTCATGACGCTCGCTCAATCCTCCGTTCCCTCGTTGTCAGCAACTATAAGCACCAATTCTAGACGGGGATTTAAAAGTGGACTTCGGTATGGCATGCCTACAGCCGACACCTCATCCAAATGATCCTTTGACCCTCAGTTGCACTGTATCACAGGTGTTACCTCTATACCTTTTATTGAGTCAAGTATGTGAAGAGGTAGATGGACAGACAAGTAACCAGACAGGCAGACATACAGAAAGATAGACAGACAAACAGGTCCAAACAATGGCATGCTATCCTACTGAAACTGTATACCAACCTAAGTCCGTCAGAATAGTGACATCGCTCATCGGGGATGCAAGCTGTTCAGGCGACCTAAACGAGGTTGTATCACCATCTCCTGCGAGGCTCTGTGGGACGTCACTGTCACCACTACCTGCTTTAAAAGAAGACAAACAATTTAGGTAAACATAAAGGTCAATCAGAATTATTTCAACTCCAAAAATGACTATATCTACACTGACAGAGCCTGATCAAACAAACTGTCTGATCGATGGCCAGTTATACTGAAATAATTAATTAGAATGGATAGCAGCGAAACGTTTTATGTCAAAAACTATACTATATTCCGTGTTGTTTGTAAGTTAGCATACCTGTCTTTATTCTAAATTTGATCTGCTTGCCATTGTCTTGGTCTGTATCAAGGCCTTCCTTTGACCCTTAAAAGTCTTAACTCGTCTTCAATGTGGCAATTCTTGGGATCAGAGTCTTGGTTCTGATCCTTAGCTTCATATACAAACAATGAGAATTGCTTGCATAACCTTATCTAAATAACTTTACTTTCCCTTACACTGACCTAATTCAACCTTACACTGACCTACTTTGACCTTATACCGACCTACCTTGACCTTATACTGACCCTACACAGACCTATCTTGACCTTACATAGACCTCCCTTGACTTTACACTGACCTACCATGACCTTACACTGACATACCTTGACCGTACACTGATATTGAACTGACCTATCTTGACCATACACTGACCTACATTGCCATGAGCAAACTGAGACTCTCACCTCCGACCAAATTCTGGCTGGAACTGGAAACATGGAGACCCTCCTTCAGTCGCAGAATTCCAATGCTGTAGCGCAGGTCAAAGGCATCACTGCAAGGTGAAATTTCAAAACAAATTGTTACGCTAATATAAAATGATAATTATTATTAAAATTAAGTCGTTAGGACTTGCTTATATAATTACGGCATCTGATTACAAGGGACAAGAGCACAAGAGACACATTACTCACTGTATGAGACCGAAATAATCCTGAACTTCGTGTTTTGCACATGTCTGCCAGTCGCTTTTAAATCCCATTATCAACGTGTTTGGCTTTAGTTTTCCAATTCCAACTGACTAAACGAACAGAATTACATCCAACTAAATATATACCTTGGTGAAATCAAATAATTTTAATTTATTCTATTATTACTAAAGTAGGAACTCTCTGAGGTATTTAAAAAGCTACATCAAGTGTCGTGCTGAATACAATATACATGATGATATTATAAGAGCATAAATATAGTATTAGCGTCCAGTAGTTATTCAGAAACGTAATTAATTATAATTATAGTATTAATAATAATAATAATAATAATAATAATTATAGTATTAGCATCCAGTAGTTATTCAGAAACGTTTCCTAATCACAATTTTGGCATTAAAGGCTGACTGAGAAAAGAAGCCTAAAACTGCAACGTTTTCAATACCTTACGAGAATGGCTTGATGACATAGAAGACTGGTGTGGAACCGATATATACACCTTATTACAGCTAACCCAGGACAGAGAAGCAGGGACAAAAAGGGTCAAATTTGCAGTGGACACCTACAGGCTTTCAAACATTGCATGCATACCTTTCTTGTATTCAATTCAATTCATTTTATTGTAGCCATTGAAAACAAAATGTAATAACAATTAATATTCGTCAATAAGCAACAACAGGGGACTCAGAAAGGACAATAGTCCCACTAAGTAGGGCCACCTAAGTAATTAATAACATAAAGGCAAATAAAGTAGAAATAGTGACTTCAGTATCAAAAATCAAAGCGGCTATATATGTGTACATTGGTCAGACTCTCACAAGTTCTGCCAATGCTGTAGTGCAGAGTATCTCAGGATATTGTAGGTCAACAGGTACACAATTATCAGAAATAAAAGAACGAATTATTAAGACATAATATGAAGGAAGCAACAAAGAATCAATGCTCACAGAAGTTATGATCATGGTAGTAACGAGTTATGATCATGGCTAAAACTAGCGATGATCATGACTATAACTAGTAATGATCACGGCAATAACCAGTTATGACCATGGCTCTAACAAGTTATGACCAAGGCAATAACCAGTTATGACCATGGCTATAACCAGCTATGACTATGACCAGGAGCACAACCATGGTTTAGAAGTTGGTGGGACCTACTAGAATGTCTGAGTTGGGAATTACATACAAGAATGGAAGGCATGAAGCAACTATTGCCTAAAGCAAGAAGCTCTTAATGACTTGGGGCATGGGGAAGCTCCCCAGAAGTCAACAAATTTTGAACATACGTCGCAGCATTTAAGGAAGTTGGCAGCAAGAATAATTTTAAAATTACCCAACAAAGCATCTTTGATTCAACTTAGCAGCCACATCATAAGAATATTCTAGCAAATTGACAGATATGTGTGCAGATGTATGGGATTCTACTACAAAATGCCAATAGGTATACGGGGTGGGTAGGGTATGATCAGGTGAAACCATAATTACTGAACCTGCATAAGAGCCTGAACTCCGGTGCGAAGTGACTCTGATATCACAATGCAGTGGAAAGACTTGGACTTCTTTTGGCCTAGCCACGCATAGGCCATCTTTGAAATTGGTTGAACAGATCGCAGTTTCTCCAGTGGATCTCCCTGTAGCAACAACAAGTCATGACCAACACATTGTAACCAGGTAACCAACTGCAAATTACAACAATAGGTAGTGAGTGACACTGTAACCAATCATCAATTGTTATCCACTGTCATTCATCAAATCCACATCTGTAGGAAGAATGAAGCTTATTTGCACACAAGCTATAGTGAGAAAATGTGTGAAAATGAGTAGAAATGGCTTTTTCCCATGTTTTGACAAATTTGACACACAAAAAACTGAGCCTTCTCCATGGTAGGCCCTCATTCTGGGACAGGCCCTCTTTGGCATTGCGCCTGTCTCCCTGGGTCAACTCTGGATCAGTTATACTCGCCTTAAAACTATCCTTCAAAGCCCTGCTTGGGTGGGGGCACGCTTGAGTA